>JADRCG010010366.1:7692553-7716048 GCA_019844195.1 Rhabdomys dilectus
ATGGACTGTATAAATGATTTACCACACTTATTACATTTGTAAGGTTTTTCTCCAGTATGGATTCTGTGGTGAACTTTTAGACTTGAAGAACAGGTGAAAGATTTCCCACATTCATTACATTTGTAAGGTTTGTCTCCTGTGTGGATTCTATGGTGAGTTCTTAGATTTGAAGAACGTGTGAAGGATTTCCCACATTCATTACATTTGTAAGGTTTGTCTCCTGAATGGATTCTATGGTGAGCTCTTAGATTTGAAGAATGTGTGAATGATTTCCCACATTCATTACATTTGTAAGGTTTGTCTCCAGTATGGATTCTGTAGTGAATTTTAAGATCTGAGGACTTTGTAAATGATTTACCACACGTATTACATTTGTAAGGTTTGTCTCCAGTATGGATTCTGTAGTGAATTTTAAGATCTGAGGACCTTGTAAATGATTTACCACACGTATTACATTTGTAATGCTTGTCTCCAGTATGGTTTCTGTGGTGAACTTTAAGCCTTGAGAAACAGGAGAAACATTTTTCACATTCTTTACATTTGTAAGGCTTTTCTATTTTATGGATGCTTTGGTCAGCTTGAACATTTGGTGACTGAGTAAATACTTTGGCTTTCTGAGTGCTGTCTTTTTTATGACCTGAAAAATGTGGAAATATATATGTATAGAAATTGAAGAATTTTTCAAATGTTGGCTCTTTGAAAATAATTCCTTTAATTTGTTTTATGTTATTCCACTCTAATTTTAATGACTCACTTTTGGCATTCCTGTAAGTATCACATGTGTATTGGCTGGCATCTCCTTTCATCCACATTCCATTATATAACTGAAGTATTAAGGATTCATTTAAAATACCATGATTCTCATCAATTTTGTAAAGTTTCTCTGTGGTATATTTTGGAAGTTGCAAAGATATCTGAGAGTAGTTATTAGAGATAGCCTGTCTTCTATCAGGGTTTTCATGGTTTTCTGAAATAGAGTTACTTATCTTATATTTATTTGGAATTCTTTCATGAAGAGAATCATATAAGATATTTCCTTGGTATAAAATACTTTCATGTAGAATGTTTTTGTAATACTTCAGAAAAAGGTTCTTACAACCTGTGTTGTTATCATATAATTTGTTTGCATTTCCACAAGCATCTCCTTCATGATATGATCCAAGTTTCATTGCATACATGGTCACTTTCTTACATGGATCTAAACTGTAGAACTCATCACAAAGATTTACAGGTTGACAGAGCTGCAATAAATTTTTAAGGAAAAAATTTTCACTTTGATGATATTCAGTAATTTTTTCTCTTCTCCAAAATCTACTTTGTTCATAACTTGGTGAAATACTGCCTAACAATTTATTACTTGTTAAATACTTCCAGAAAGCTTGTGTATTCATGCAAATATCACTTTTGAATGGTTTTACATTTCTGTGTAGAACGGAGTTGTATTTCAAAACTTGTTGTGAACTTTTTATTAGAGCAGTCTCCAACTGTATAATAGGGAGTGACCCAGACTGAGTTCTCTTAGGAGAGTGTGGAGCTTCTTTATCCTTTTCAGAAAACAAACAGATGTGTTTTTCCAGCAGACCATTTCCACGATGACATTTTTTATGCTTCTCACTGCCATTTCTACATTCCCAGAACTTCCTTCTTTTTAAACCTAAAACGTCATTATGTTCAAATTGTTTTGTTTTATCTTTCTGAAAATAATCTTCTATACACACTTTTGGAAAGAACGTCTTGGTATGACCACATGACAGTGCTGAAAGTAATAAAGTAAACCGTTACATGACATTTTAGAGTTGGAGGAAAATAATAAATAAGCATAATGCACAAAATAACACTAGTCATATATTTAAGCAAAAGGACATAACACGGAATTTCAGAAACATTGTTTTAAGGAAACAAATGTCATAAATGTAAAGGAGGTTAAGACACATTTCATAAAATATGTCATATATTTTCTAATATATACAAAAGTCATCAGCAACTATTCAGAATAAAAGATTACTTGAAACAAAATTTTTTCAACTATCACTCATGAGTAACGTTTTCATCCTCCTTATGGTTCTCAATTATTAATAGGGACACAAATCATTTTTCCAATCACTTGAAGAAAACAATGATAGAAATAATGAACTACAATACTCATTTCAGGATTGAATCCTTGTCAAAATTAATTAATAGTTCTAACATCACAAAGATTATTCATAAAAAAAGAATAAAAATCTAATAAAAATCTAAGTTTATCAGTTAAAAATCATGTCAGGTATTTGAGAAATGAAGAGTTAAACTGTTTTCAAATCTTAAAGAAAATTCACTGAGACAGATACATTTCATATACTCCTGATAATTTTTAATCATGTGTATAAAATCAATTTTTCTATAATACTCATACGTAAAAGTATATTTAAAATTAAAGTATGATATTCTGAAATACAATTTGAAAAGTCAAACAATATTTTAAATATACATTTCTGAGTCACTGATCTGCACATCATTCCCTGTAAAAGCTCTATCTGCATCCTTTTCGGCCTGCCACCCAGTCCAACCATGCAAGATCCCCACTCCCTAAACCTCTGTAAGACAGTTCCCTGTCAAGTACAACAGAAGAGATCTGCCCCATCCATCCAATGCTGCATCTTTCAATACACGGAACTACCTGCAATCCCAGATACCTACAGCCATCAGAAACCACTAACTTTGTCTGTTTCCCTAAAGGACAGCACATTTCCTGAGCACAGAGAAGTTTGAAGCCAGAAGGCACTACCAGCTCAGCCAGTAAGTTTAGAATGCTGCTGCCACACAGGGCAATACAACTCTACCTGAAATTCCACAGAACTGCAGCCATCAGTGACTACTAGGACTTCCAGTACCAGGAACAACCGGATGGCTAAAGCACATGGTAATAACATATTCAACAAAACCCAGGGTACTATTTCACAACAAGAGAACAGAATATATATATATATATATATATACACACACACACACATATATATATATATACATATACATATATATATGTATATATATATATGTATATATACATATTAACTGTATACATTTGCAAACACTGTATATACTAGCAAACTCTGTATATACTAGCAAACCTGAATTGTAAGAAAATGGCCTTAAATCTCATGTTGTGAAGATGATAGAGGCCATTAAAAATGAATAAATTCCCTAAATAACAGGAAATTCCAATCCAATATGTAGATGTCCTTAAAGAGAAAATAAATGAATACTAAGAAATAAAGGAAAATACTATCAGATGAATGAAAGGAATAAATAAAAATGTTCAGAGTCTTAAAAGAAAAATAGAAACAATGAACAAAACAAAAATTGGAAACCTAGGGAAGAGAACAGGAACTTTATACACACATATCGCCAACCAAATAAAGACATGAAAGAGAAAACCAAAGATGTATATGGTGTGATAGAAGAAGATAAATTGGATAAAGAAAATTCCAAGTCTAACATATTTCTAATACAAGATTTGCAGGAAATTTGAAAAGGTATGTAAAGGTCAGACTTCAAAAAATATGAATAGAATAAAGAGAAGATTCCCAGCTTAAATGTGCAGAAAATATCTACTATAAAATTATGAAAAAAATTCTCCATTCTAAAGAAAGCTATGGTTTATACATATATGAATTTTACAGAAAATCAAATAGATTAGATTAAATTAAATCCTCATAGTATAATATCTAAATGAATAATTGTACAGTACAAAAGAAAGAATGCATAATGTTGCTGGAAACAAAGGTCAAAAATCATATAAAGACAAAGTTATCAGAATTACACCTGACTTCTCAACAGATAATCTGTAAGCTGGAAGGACCTAGACATATGATATTACAGATATCTGACAAGAACATATATCCCCAAAACAGTAAACTACCACCAATGAAGAAAGCCAAAAAATCCATAAGCAAAGCAAATACATTAAAAAATTTCATTATTACACCCCTATAAATAATAGTGGGAGGATAACTAGAACACTAGAAGGGTAAATACACATACCAAAACAAGAAATAAATAATTCACACCAAATGTGAATGTGGAAAACAAAGGAAGAGAAACACACAAACATATACATGCACATGCACACACACATACCCTGCACCAATAACAAATTAATAGATATTAACAATCATTCCTCATTAATATCTCTCAATATAAATTCATGGGATGTCCCTATTTAAAAAAAGAGACTAAATGTATGGATGTGTAATCATGTTCCATCCCTTTGTTGTTTAAAAAAATAAAAATCTCAGCAAAAAAGACAAACACTACATCAGAAGATGTGCTTGGTAAAAAGTTGTTCACAACAAATAAACACAAGAAACAAGCTAGAATAGACATTCCTATATCTAATTAAAAAGATATTCAACCAAAATAATCAAATCAGATGGGGAACAACACTTTATATGTATAAAAAGAATAATCTACCAAGTGAAGTCTCAATTCTGAACCTTTACAGTAGAAATGAACCCACATTCATAAAAGAAACTTTATAAAAGCTCAAAACATACAAGGAACACCAAACAATTATAGTGGGAGAATTCACCCCTCTCTCAGCAGTAGACAAATAATCAAAACAGAAAATTAACAGATATTATGAATCACACGAACCTAAGAAATATATACAGAACATTTCACACAAACACAAAATAATATATATTCTTCTTTGAAGGTCATAAAACCTTCTCTAAAATTGACCATATACTTTGTCATAAATTGAGCCTCATTAAATAAAAGAAGACTGAAATAAATCTTTGTATATTTTTGTAGCACCATTATTTAAACATGGATTTCAAAAATAGAAATCCAGAATGCATACAAAATCATAGAAATTGAATAATTCTTAAATCAATGTCCATGAAGTCAAAGAAGAGAAAAAGAAATTTAAGAATTTTTAAGTTCATTGAAAATTAAGGCAAACTATGCTCAAATTTATGAGATACACTGAAAGCAATGCTAAGAGGAAAGATCATAATACTGCCTTCTTAAAGAAAATTGATACCTCACATACTAGTAAATTAAAAGTATACATGAAAGCAAAACAGCAAAAAGAAACAAGGACACCAAAGAGGACTAGATGTCTGGAAAGAAAACTCATAGCTTAAAGCAAAAGAGTAGAAACAAAGATAACAAGAAAAAGAATCAAGGTAACCAAGAGCTGGTTCTTTAAAAAAATCAACAAGACAGACAAACCCTTAGCTGAACTAACTAAAAATCAAAGAGAAAATATCCTGAATGGAAAAATCAGAAATGAAAAAATGTATATAAAAAAAGACCACAAGTAAATTCAATGAATCAATAACTCTTATTTCAAAAGGCTCTGTGCCAACAATTAGAAAGTGTAAATGAAATGTACAATTTTCTGGATAGACTCTACATACCAAAGTTAAATCAAGATCAGGTAAACAATGTAACTTAGGAAATTGAAACAGTCATTAAAATTTATCAACAAAAACAACCACAGCTACAAAAAGCTCATGACTGGATGCTTTCAGCAAAGAATTCTATCATAATGTCAATGAAAAGCTAATACCCATGCTGCTCAAACTATTCCACAAAACAAAAATGGAAGAAATGTTGCCAAACTCATTCTACTAGTACACATTGACCGTGATACCTAAATCACACAAATACACAACACTCAAAGGAATTTTCAGAACAATTTCCATTATGAACAATGACGCTAAGTACTCATTAATATACATGCAAACAAAAATACAAGAATACATCAAAAACATCATCCAACATAATCGAGAATGCTTCATCTCAGGTACAAAGGGGTCATTCAATATATAAAAATATATCAATGTAATCCACTATATAAGCAAACTGAATGAACAAAAACCAAGATTATTGTAATATACAATGAAAATTCTTTAACAAATTACAATACCTCTTCATATTAAAGTCTTTGAGAGATCATGGATACAAGACATATAGCTAAATTCAAGAAAGGCAATAAAGAATAAGCCAATTGCTTTTTAAATTAAATGGAGAGAAACTTAAAAAACATCTACTAAAGTGAAGGACAAGATAGGACTGTCCATTCTCTCCTTGTTTCTTCAGCATATTGCTTAAATTTCTAGTTCAATCCATAAGGCAACTAAAGGAGATCAAGAAGATATAAACGGTAAAAGAGGAGGAATGGTTTCACTGACCCACTTTTAAAAGTTTTGACCCAGAATTTTTTCTTACAAAAAAAAATTCTGCGACTAAAATAGAGCAGAAAGTAAAGGGAAAGATACACAGTGATCTACATGGGATGCTGGTGGACACCAAACCCTGACACTGTTATTAATGCCAAGTTGTGCTTGCAGAGAGGAGTCTAGCATAGTTGGCACTTGAGAGACTCTACCATCAGCTGACTAAGATAGAAGGAGATATGTATAGACAAGCATTGGACTGAGGTTGGGGACAAGTATGGAAGCAACAGAGGAAGGATTAAGGGAGCTGAAAGGGAAGGCAACCCCATAGGAAGATGAACAATGTCAACTAATCTGGACCCCTGGTAGCTCCCAGAGTCTAAGCTGTCAGGGGCAGCTTTGCTTATACACTGAAGGTCTAAAATCATCCATAGGCCTAAGTCAGCCTGCTAACCCAAATTCTCCAGTCTCTGTGGAAAAATGCTGAAAGAGATAACTGTAAGATATTGTAAACAGACAGATTTCATGGAAATTTACTTGCCTAGATAAGAACAAGTAGTCATTGGTCTTGTAGTCAGAGACTTTGGCTAGCCTTGGTGGATAGTACCAACTTAGATAAGGACAAATGAATCATAGGTGGAGTCATAGTGAACTGTTCCCTGAACCTTCACCCAGGTGACACTCTGTTCTGTGAGATATCTGTACTCCCCCTGAACACCTATACTCCTGCATCATCCCCTTCCCCACATCCTGACTTTTTGTGTATATTACCCCTGTGTGAAAAAAGTAAAATCAGTGGATTGATCAGCCTATAAATAAGCTATTTGTTCTTTGTGTCCCCTGTCCTCCAGTTTTCTCTACCAGGACTTCTGATCCCATTTCAGTGCCCTGTGGGACTGGGGCACTAAGCTACTAAGCAAAGAGCACACATAAGCTGGTTCAAGCCCTCTGGCACATATATAGCAGAGAACTGACTTGTTTGGCCTCAGTGAGAAGATGTGCTTAAACTTATAGAGACTTGATGTGCAGTGGCAGGCAATGGGGGAACACCCTCTCAGAGGCAAATGTGTGTGGGGCTGGGATGAAGAAGGTTGGGAAGAGGAACCTGGTGACAACATTTGGGATGAAATATATAAAACGGTTAAAAAAAACTTTAAAAAGTATTAAAGAAAAATATTTTAATACACAGTGATATAATAGTATATGTAAATGACTGAGAAAATCCATCAAATAATTTCTACAACTAAAAATGGCATCAGTAAAGTGGACAGTTACAAAGTTAACCCAAAAACTCAGTAGCTCTTTTTCATACAATTACTTAATGGCCTGAAAAAGAAATAAGTAAAATAACTACCTTCACAATAGCCAGAAGTAAAATGGCATATCTTGGTATAAATCTAATCAAACAAGGGGGATACCCATATTACAAGGAAGCTTATATAAAGTGATAAAAATTAACTTAGTTTAATTAACTAATTACAAAATATATTTTCAACTGAAGTAGGAACATCATCCTATTTACCATCCCTTCTTTTCCCCAGCATGTCCCAGGTCAGACTCCACATTCCCCAGCTTCCTTCTCATGTTATAAACTTTTCTTTCCTTTTTCCTTTCATTACATTTTAAGTGCCTACATTTGTGTACCTGTGCATGTGTGTATATGTGTGTGTGTATTTTTTGCTATGTGTATTTATATTTACGTAAAATCATCTTTGTGACTGGGTTTTTATTGTTTGTCATAATGTAATGTTTAAGTGATGAACACGTTGTATTGTAAAACCCATGATGTTGATAATATCTAGTGAGAAACTAATGTTCATATTCCTAAGACTTATTAATGTAGTATACTTATATGGATAGAGATGAGTATAAGTAGAGGAAATATAAAATGGGAAAAGGGAAAGAGTTTCTATATTTGGTTTAGGGAAATGATCATTATAGAAAACTAATTAACATTTTTGACAAATAATAACAAGGTAGTTTTGGTAAATCCACATAAAAATATTGTTATATTTTTAACTAAAATTATACAAAATATATATGTGCGTATGTAATATTCATTATATATGTAATATATATTAACTTATAATACATAAATATAACACCAGGTATGTATGTGTGTGTGTGTGTGTGTGTGTGTGTGTGTGTGTGTATTATGTTACTAAGGACGACAATGCTGTTAAAAAACAAACATAGATCAACAAAACCTGATTAAATGTCTGAGTAATGTCATGTCAAATTTTAAACATAAAATTATTATCAAATAATAGACATTTTGTCAGTATTCTATATTTATTGTCTAAAATTCATTACAATGCTTCTTTCTTTAGATGTGATTTAAAAAATATTGAATATATATGGAAAATATGGAAAAACATCTATTGTTCCTGATTTTTAAAGGAATTGCTTTGAACTTCTCTCCATGAAGAATGTTGTTACCCCAGGCTTGTTTAAACCCCCCTTTACTATCCTTAATCTGTCTATAACTATAATATAGTGATTTTGTATTTTATCACAGGCCTTTCCAAAACCTGTTGAGATTATCCTGTGTCAATGTTGTAGTCTGTTTACTCATTTTATTACCTTGTTTATTAACTTAGGTTGAAATATCTCTTTATCTCTGGAATGAAACCAACATAAGCATGGTAGATAATCATTTGTATATGTCTTTAAGTTAATTTTGAAAATATTGTACTGCAAGTTTTAGCATCTAAGTATATAAAGGATACTGAGACACAATTATCTTTGTTTAGTTATTTGGAACAAATTCAAATTGTAGCTTTGTAAAGTTAAAAAACATTGAAAAGATTATTGAGTTTCTACACTGAAGAAAAACATAAATAACTGGGCATTCATGCTAACATGCGCCTTGGGATTTGCTTAGTTTGGTGGCTCTGACTGAAACTTCTTTATCATCAGAGGATTTGTGTCGGATTTAAACAGTCCATTTCATCTTGACTTACTATTTGTAAGCTGTATATACAAGATTCTTAGAGGTTTAATGAAACTTTTCATTATTTTATGTTTTATGGAATTTTTAGATAAATGGATGAAGATAGAATCAATCAATATGAATGAGGAACTGAGAAAAAAAACAATGCAAGTTTAATTTCATGTGGTAATTTAGCTTTTTAAGATATTGCATTATATGTTACATTTAGAATATCTATGTAGCTAGTTAGAGACCTGAATATCCTTGTTATTTTTCATAGAAGACAAAAGAAATGTGCTCAAGAACATATCATGAGATGTTGCATAGAATAGAGAAGAAATATAGTGGAGATCAATAACATGCTAGGGCCATTTTAATATATATATATATATATATATATATATATATATATATATATATATATATATAGAGAGAGAGAGAGAGAGAGAGAGAGACAGAGAGAGACAGAGAGAGTGAGAGAGAGAAGAGAGAGAGTGTAGGCATATATGTAATTAGGAAATGCTTTATAGAATATTTATCCACTAGGTAGCTTCTGGAGATTGAACTCAATTGATACTATTAAAATGCAATCAGCTCTAAATTCTTCACCAATTCTTTGATTCACATATTTTAATAAGCATTTTTAATGCCATATGGATATGTACTGTCACACAAGCTTTCTAACACATATGCATATGAAAGACAGTTTAAATGGCATTGCCACAAATTAGGAGGGACAATACAAAGCTACATATCACATGTCTCTACACATTGCATATAGTAAAAGCAATGGGTTGTAACATTTTGAGTTATAGTCCTCTGAAATATCACAAGAACATGTTTATTGTCATTCCAAATATGAGGATATGTGTCCACTGCCAAAGACAGTAAATATATACAGCACCAGAAATATTGAGTAGAATATTAAACTGGATATTTTATGCTTACTGACTTACATTCACAGTATTTTCAGGTACTACTTTATTATAGGAGGACAAAATTAATTATCAGTCTTTCTCATTTATTTATTTTGTGAATCCAATGTTGACCTTTGTATAAGATAAGCTCACTGGTGTAAATCATTCCATAAATGCATTGGTAGTATTTACCATAGCTTGTTTGACAGTATGGTGGATTTTTCATTTAAAACCCATAATTGAAACTGTACAAGAGGCCAATAATCTGAGACTAAACAGGTCCTGGGTCCTGTATCAAAATCTACTATTACATCTGCAAATAAAAATCACAATAATATGACTCATGAAAGTATATTGCTTTTCCAGTAGATCTTTGCATCAATCAACCTTCAATAAAGAAGCTTAATGTGGAGACCAACAACTGGAAAAATGAAAACCTGGGAGATGTTGGAGGATTTGGTCTTATACACTTATATTTTCACAACCCTCCTATCAATGCTGATGGACCAACATAAAAGATAAGACACAAGAATTTTATAGAACAGAGGTGCTTAATGATGCTAAATAGCATTTCCATATAAAACAAGATTAATGTCTATATAAACTCACTGAGAATGTGACAACATGCCACAGACCAGGACATGTTGAAGGCAGAGAAGACCCCAGCTTTGGGAAGGAGAAAGACGATAGAAAGTGTCCCACAATGTAATCACCTATCCAAAGTACTTAATTTCTTAAAGAGGGAAAATTAGGTTTATTCTATGATGAAATGTTAGTTCTATTAATTATAGATTAATCTATAATTCATATGTTATGTTCACAAACAGTTGTCAGTACAAATCTAACTCCATGTTTAAATACATTTTTTTGGCTTCTACTTTTGATTTTTTCTTTTGTTTTTAGAGTGAGAATGAGAGCGAGAGAGAAAGAGAAACAGAGAGAGAGAAAGAGAGAGAGAGGAACATAAAGAGTCAGAGAAACTAAGATATTGAATTAGGGTTTGAAGTGGAAATAGTCTGCAAGGAAATGAAAGAAAAAAATATGAGGAAAATATAATATATAAAATTATTTAGAAAGGCAATAAAACAATAATTTTTCAGCTGTACCTGTCATATACATGCAACAGAAAAATAATGATAGAAATTACAATACAGAATAATTTTTACTACTTTGTAAAAGAGATATTACATACTACATTTCAAACTACCACTACTCATATAATATAAGGCAAAACTCAAAAAACAGCTATGGTTTACATTTTTGTTACAGTATTCTGAAATAAATGCTTAGGAATTATCACTATGTAAGATAGATTTAATGTAAAATAATATCCACACTTCAGGACTAGATTGTTACTTGGTTTGGAATTATCATATCACATATTATTTCATTTCAGATTACCTGGATTTCTTCCTTCTGTTTTCTCACGATCAACAATCCAGGGCTCTTTTTGTTGTTCAAGACAGATGATTACCTCTGGTTTTGAAAGTGCAACACCTGTATTTTCAAATATACATAACAATTGAATGTACCTGGGTACTTGCATAGGAATGTACCATACATGTAACAAGAAGGAGAGTTAAAAAATGCATGAATGACTTTTGTATGGCCACATTATTCCAAAATGTTTTAGACTCTGCATAACTCAATTCTTTTTCAAACTCTGAGTATCTTTTTTAAATTTTAGCATCAGATAAAGACAACTGTGCAAGGCAAAGTGGATTCACATATGAATGCTAATGATTGACTAAAAATAAGTAACTGTAAAAGCCCGAGCTGTAAACTGTAATGGACCACTCTGGACCACGTTTGGGGGCCAAAGTGTAGCTGCATGCTTTGTTCCGCAGGTCCGGGTTTAGCAAGAGTGAGAGTGGGAGGAAGAAGGGGAAGAGATGCGAAGAATAGAGACAAGCCATAGGATCTGTAGTCATGACTATTTTACTGTCTCCACCATACACACGCCACTACACCTACTACTACGACACCTCCTCATACACACACACACACACACACACACACACACACACACACACACAGACACACACACACACACACACACTACAACAAGAAATTCTGGGTATTTATAGGCTTGTGCATACCACATGCCTTGCAGGTGTAGATATGACATAAGCTTTGTAGGCATGGATAGCACGTGCACCTTACAGGTATGTATGGCATGGATAGCAAGTGCACCTCATGCCTTGTAGTCGTGGATACCACGTGCTTTTTACAGCTGGGAGCACTAATCAGCAAAACAAGCTATGTGGGATATCAGAGTGTGCTCAGCTGTTGTAGGCTGTTGAAAACCAAGTCTCATGTCAGGGTATATGACTCAAGATGACTGCAAAGCTGATAGCTGCTTTCTAGCTGCTTTTTGCTTAAAGTCGTCTCCCAACAAGTAACTAAGGATGAAGGATCCTTAAGCTAAATGTAAAATCAAGACAAATGTACATAATATATTAGATGTAAAAATGTCACTAATCAATACCTCTAATTTATGAAGGCAGATACAAATACAAAAGAAAGTTTAGACACTGCTGAAGTGAAGTATAAGTTATGAAATAAAAATATTCTTACCCACAGAAACCAGATTTTTGTAATTCTCCAACATTACATCTCTGTACAAAGCCTTCTGAGAAGAATTGAGACATTCCCATTCCTCCTTAGAGAACTCAATTGCCACATCAAAGAATGTCAATAGACCCTGAAATTAAAATTAACCATTTTTCCTCATGTCTATTAGCTAAGTTCTGTATTTGACCCAATAAAAGATTGGTTAACTTCATAAATTTTATGTTATCAATAACTAATATAAATTTTTTGATGACTTATGATCTGAGAGAATATTTGAGTGACTTCTCTGCAAAGATTATCATCCTGAGTGAGTTAACCCAATCACAAAAGAATACACATGGTATTTACTCACTGATAAGTGGATGTTAGGCCAAAAGCGTGGAATAGCCAAAACTCAACTCAGAGCTCATGGGGTGTAAACCACCAGCAATGGAGCACGTTGGGAGAGACCCATGACTCCATCTGTCCATGAAGAGGAGGATGGCCTTGGGAGGCATAGGTGGGAGAGAAGATTTTTGATCCCAGGAAGAATGAATACTGAGTGGGGTGGGAATTTTAGGGTGGGGAGGTTGGAGTGGGGGGTAGGTGGGGGCACATTCTCATAGCAGCATAGTGAGGGGGATGGAAAAAGAGGTCCCTGGGTGTGGGAGTAAAGGAGGTAAGGTGATAAAATCTGAAAAGTAAATATATCCAATAATAAATTAAAAAAAAAAGTATCCAATTGTCTAGCAGTTCTCAACCTGTGGATGTTGAAACATTTCTTGCTCAAATGGCATAATCTCCTAAATAATAAAATAGTGGTTTCCTAAGCCACAAGAAAGCAGAGATATTTACATATCACATTTTTCATAGCATGCTTCATAGCAGTAGCAAAAGTACAATTATAAACTAGCAACAAAAATAACCTCTTGGGCTTTATGAGTATGGTAATGCTCAATCAGAAGTGTAACCTAATACCCAACCTAGCTATGTAAACTATCTTTGACTAGTAGAGACACGTGAACTTCTGAATCCATGCCCCCTCTCTCTTTCTCTCTCATTACCTAGCTTCTCATCTACTTCATCTTCTCCTCTCCTACTCCATCTTTTCCTCTCAGTGCTCCTTCCCCCTTAGCTCTTCCTACATATTACCCTTCCTGTTAAAATAAAGCTTTTCTCTCAGAATACAATTAGAGCATAATTATTCCTATATGTACCAGTGAGGTACAAGACAGTCTTAATACCCAGTCCATCCTTTTGCTGACTAGCCAGAACCTCTGTAGTCTCTCTTGACTAGAACACTTAGTTTTGAACCTGGCGTTTTCTTGGCTTTAGAATGAATGTCAGCTGAAAACCCTCCACTCAGATCTTTTGTCTCAAGATAAATAGCCAGGATTGGCTATGAGTCTATGATTAACATTTAAAAAAATTGTAGAAAATCCAAATGGAAAAGGGGGGCGCATGGGATAGGGGTTTTCTAGGGAGCGAAAATGGGGCAAGAAATTGGCATCTGAAATGTAAATAAAATATCCAATAAAAAAAAATAACCTCATGGTTTGGGTCAATTCAACCTGAGAATTATATTAAAGAGTTGAAGCAGCAGGAAAGCTGAGATCTATGTCAATAGGTTCTCTGTATTATTATATAATTTAGTATGTATATACTATATAATTAAACATAAAATATATAATTTATTTATTATAATTTATTAAATAATTTAATATATAACAAAATCAATTATTTATTAAATAATATGTTATATAACTTATTATGTAAATTAAAACAGAATAATATGAAAGGTATTTTTTGTAAATGTGCATTAGCACAGTGAAAGTTTGGATGTTATAATAATGAGGTTATTTCTGTAAAACCAGTCATCCTGTCTCATACCAATTCCCGCATTTACCTGAGAAGAGCACATCTTTTCGTTCTCCTTCAGAAAGGACTGTCTCACAAAAGAGTATATAAAAATTACACCTTCCAGGAGCCACTCTTTATTGATAGGCCACCAATCCTCTGCCCTGTCCCTGATAAAAATGAGGTGTGGAAAGCAGGAATCACACCTCCTTGCCTTCTTCCAGAAAACTGCTCCAGAGCTTATATAGGCAGAAGGAAAAAAAATTCTTTCCTTCCTTCAGCTGCTCTGTTTTTCCAGAAGATGCTATAATTCTCTGTAGAGCTGGGTAGGTAGCAGTGGTGACCTCCTATATAACTAACAGACAGATTGTAATTTTAAATGGAGGCTGAACATAGTTAAAATTGATATTCACCCTTTGCATTCTTTACCTTTGCCTGAGGTACTTTATCAAAAAAAAAAAGATGATTTTGTTTGCAATAATGATCAGTGTCTGTGAGTTAACACCAGCTGGAATTATTTCCGATAATAGGTAAACAAAACACTTTACTGTGGCCTAGAAGAAACAAGGCAATCAATTCCTATCTCAATATTGTCCTCAACAAGATATTACTCTTATCTTCCACTTCCCATTCTAAAATACTATGAGTTTTCTGTTTAAAAAAGAGACCCCTGATTAAATTTTCTTACCTGTTTCCTTTTAAACTGAGTTTGATTCTTTTGGATTAAGTATCAAAAATATTATCACATGTAAGTATGACAGCACTGCAACAATTCTAGTACCTTCACCTGTCACTGAATGCAGCTGGACTCCAGCCTCCAACAATATCATCCATGTTGACAACTTTGAGCTGATAAGAGCTGAAAACATGTTATATTAAAAGCATCTTTACTACCCAATACTTTGTCATTTACTTTCTATGAAGAAAATACTGTAAAACACGAAGAGAGACATTGTACTTACCTGCAAAACTCACCCATATGGTGTATTATCAGTCTACAGTAAGTTCTAATAAGAACTCAAATTGTGCCTCAATGATTAATTGATGTTTTACATAGGTTTCTTTTTTTATTTTTGTCCTCTTTAATTCTGCAATAATTTTCACATTTTAAAGCTCTATGCCAATGAGGGGAAAGTTCAGAAATTTCAGAAATGCAAGATGAAGGTCTAGTTTACGGAGAGATTACAAATTTTCTTTGTACTTTTCAATTAATATGGACTATAATGCAAATACCTTTGTCTTAGAAAAATTATGCTACAATTAAAATTATTTAGAATTATGGCAAATCAAAGAAAAAAACTTTGTAAAACAGGATTGCAGCTTAAGGCTGACAGAATGTATTTCTTCATAAACTATATGGGTTCATGAGACAGACATTGTGAAATAGAAACGCATTGTTTTATTAATTGGATAGTACTTTTTATGCAATTGCCTCCAGTAAATATTAATCACTGAGAATACTTGTTATGATACATCAAAGGAAGAAAATATTATATTTACAATACCATGACATGATATATTCAGGAAATCTGGGGTACCATGAAAGCTTTTAACCTAAGAATCATATGAATAGATGAACATGAAGAGTTGTAGCCTAAGGAACAGAAATAATTTTCAATGAAATCATAGAAGAAAACTCTCCAAAAATAATAAAATTCATGCCTATAAACATGTAATAATGCCAATTAAACAGCATCAGAAAAGAAACTCCTCCCACTGCATAGCAAACAATAGAGTAATTCTTCAGAACATAGAAAGGTTATTAAGAGAGGAGTGTTAAAAGGGAAAGGTAATACACATAGGCAAACTTATCACAATTATACCAAAATTTCCAGAAAGATACCCTTAAAGCTTCAAGGGTCTGAACAGAAATATTGAAACCTCTAAAAAACACCACAGATTCAAACCTAGAGTACTATACACAACAAAACTCTCAATCTCCATAGAAAAAGGAAACAAAATATATCAAGAAAATCCAAATTTAAACAATGTGTCCACAAATCCTGTTCTACAGGACATACTATAAGAAAAACTCCAATCCAAAAAAGGAAACTACACCCAAAGAGACAAGAGACAGGCAATAAGTAATTTTATATCATTAAAAACAAAGTATGTGAAGCTCAGAAAAATTGCACACCCACACCCACACAAACACACACAGTCAGGAGAGAGAGAGAGAGAGAGAGAGAGAGAGAGAGAGAGAGAGAGAGAGAGAGAGAGAGAGGGCAGGTGGGAGTGAGAAAGGGAAGGAGAGAGACATTACCTCAGAGTAAAGGGCTGGAATTTTTTTCCAGTCAAATGTGCAATGGGCTAAAATATTTTCCAAGCAAACAGACTCCAGAAACAAGCTAGATTAGCTATTCTAATATCTAACAAACATATTTTATCAAAAAATTTATCTACAGATACAGAGAAGAATATTTCATTCTCATTAAAGAAAAAAAACTACCTAATTTTTATCAATTTTGAAACTATATGGTCCTAACACAAGGGTACTCTCATTTGTACAATAAAACATTGCTGAATTAATTTGCACAATGAACCCCATTCAATATTACTGGGAGACTTCCAGATTTAACCTCACCTATCAGCAGGTCATCTAGATGAAAACTCAATGAAGGAATAATGAAAGTAAATGTTTTTATTAAACAAAAAAGTCTAACCAATATCTGCACAATATTTCACCAAAACAATAAAGAATATACCTGCTTCTCAGAAACACACTGAATCTTCTCCAAAATAGTCTATGTTGTCAGTCACAAAGTAAGCCTCAACATATACAAGAAAATTCAAATAACTTGTATGTGATTATGTCACCACAAATTTAAGCTGTAATTCAACAAAAGCTGAAAGAACAAAATTTCAAAACACTAATGGAAATCGAACTACTCTATACTCAATGATCACTGTGTAAGAAAAGAAATAAATGAATAAAAAATATTTTAAAATTAAATGAAAATGAAGGCACAAACTTCCCAAATTAATGAGACAAAATGAAAGCAGTTCTAAATGGCTCATTTAAAGAAATAAATGCCTCCATAAAGAATTTAGAAAGTTTTTATATTAGCAATTCAAAAGTATATCTGAAAAATCTAGGGAAAAAAGGAAGATGGTAGAAATACACACAAGAGGAGGAGAAGGCAATAAATAATAAAATTCATAAATAAAACCAATCAGTTAGATATAAATAAAGCAATAAAAAATCAGTGAAACCAAGAGCTGGTTCTCTGAGACAGTGCATACGATAGAAATTTTGTAACCAGATTAACTTTAAGACAAAAAGCAAGTATACAAGTTAGCTACATAATAAATGAAAAGGGATACTTAAAAATGGTCATGGAAGAAATTCACAGTATCATTATGTCTTAATTCAAAAGAGTATACTCCACAAAATTGGAAAATTATAATAAAATATCTAATTTTCTGGACAGATACCACTTTCCAAAGTTATATAAAAACCATGTAGCTTATATTCATGGCATTTATAACCGCTGAGGAAACTGAAGCATTGCTTAAAGGTGTCAAAATCATTAAAAATCCAGTGCCAGATAATTTTAGTGCAAAATTCTGCCACACTGCCATAGAAGTACTAATACCAATATTCCTCAAGTGTTTCCACAAAACAGTTACAGAAAACATTGCCAAACACATCCTCTGAGGACAATATCACCCTGTAACCTAAATTATACAAAGAATCAACAAAGGAAGATAATTTCAGACCAATTTCTCCTCTAAACACTGATGCTAATATACTCAATAAAAAACTCACAAACTACTTCTTAGTGAATACTTATCAGCAGTGTTCTCTTGGGACCAAGTTGCCTCATTCAGGATGATTATTTCTAGTTACATCCATTTGCCTGCAAAACTTAGGTTGTCCTGGTTCTTATTAGCTGAGTAGTATTCCGTTGTGTAAATGAATGGCATTTTCTGTATCCATTCTTCTGTTGTAGGACATCATTGTTGTTTCCAGCTTCAGCCTATCACAAATAAGGCTGCTGTGAACATTGTGAAACATGTTCTCCTGTGGCATAGTGGAACATCCTTTGGGTATATTCCCAAGAGTGCTATAGTTGGGTCTTCAAGTAGATCTATTTCCAATTTCCTGGAGACCCACTAAATTGATTTTCAGAGTAGTTGTACCAGTTTGCAACCCAATTAGAAAAGAAAAAATGTTCCTCTTTCTCAATATTCTCACCAACATATTCTGTCAATTGAGTTTTTGTTTTAAGCCATTATGATTGGTGTAAATTGGAATCTCAGGGTCATTTTGATTTGCAATTCCCTGATCACCAAGGACTTTGAACATTTTATTAAGTGATTATAAGCCATTTGAGATTTCTCTGTTGTGAATTTTCTGTTTAATTCTATACCCGTTTTTTAATTGGGTTTGGTTTCTTGGTGTTTACATTTTGAGATCTTTATTTTGGATACTAGCCTTCTATTGGATGTGGGGTTAGTGAGGATTTTTTTTGCCAATTTATAGGTTGTTGATTTGTCCTATTTGCTATGTCTTTTGTATTAGTGAAGCTTTCCAGTTTCATGAGGTCATATTTATCAACGAAGAGAGACATTGTACTTACCTGCAAAACTCACCCATATGGTGTATTATCAATCTACAACTTTATTTTTTATATTTCAGACATTTTATTTTATACTTGTTAATTATACTGTGCCATTACTGTTGGCATGCACTCTTTTTTAACCTTTTCTTTTCTTCTTTTTTTAATCTTCAGTTTCAGGTGATGCAGAATAACATATCCATCACATATCTTAATGTAAAAGAAAATGCCAGGCACATGCATACTTCTGTTCTGTTGTGGAAAGATTACCCTGTAAACCAGCCCTGCTAGCATTCTCTGAAGTAATGACAAAAAACAACCTTGAAAAGCTGGATATTTTCCTATTCATGATACATCTGGAAATACTTTTTGTAAGTCTGTAGTAGCTTTTGCACTGGCTTTCAGTTTTGGTCAACTGGACAGAAGGTACTTTAATGAAGAACAAAATGTCACCTGTCCAATAGCTATAAAAAGAAAGATCAAGTCAGCAATCAGAAGGGTAATCATTTCAACAACTGTTAGAATGGAAATTTGTATACTGATTAATACCAAGGCTGCATATGTCAGCCAAACCATCCCACATAAAAGTGTGTGTTTATAAACTTGTGTGTGTGTGTGTGTGTGTGTGTGTGTGTGTGTGTGTTTGGATGTTAGGATGAATACCTGAGGTACTGTTTCTCAGGTGCATGTACTTTTTCCTTGAGGCAGGGTTAAACTTTCCACACAGAGCAAACCAAGTATGCTAGGCTGTACCCTGAGAAATGCATGCAAAAATTTCCCCACCTCTGGGTTTGCAAAAATACATCACTACACTTGGCCATAAATTATTATTTAATTTACATGCATGTAATTTGTGTCTAGATGTGGTTAAAAGAGGGTATTCAATTTCCCATAAAATGGTGTTATAGGCAGTTTTGAGCCACATGACCTGTGTGCTGGGTATAAAAATCTGGCCTTGTAGAAGAATATCAAGAATTGTAAACTCTGGAGACATATTTTATCCACAGGCTTTGTTTTTTAAGATGCTTTTTATATCATCAATCTCAGGTTTTCATACTTGAAACATAAGCACTTCACCAACTTAGCTATTATCCCAGACCTAGTTAAGAGATTTAACTAAGAATGTAAAATATAAAGGGAAAATCAGGGTTTAGATAGTCCTCAACACATAAAAAATTTCTTCAAAACCCCTTAGACTTAGGCATAGTAGAGATTGGAATGCTTATAATTATTAATAAATTTAAGGTTTCTAGAGATATTACTCATTACAAAATAACACCTGTGTTTCCAACTAAGTCTTCTGGAATGGCCAAGACGTCCTTAGCAGCCTGCTATCCCAGAGAGACCTCCATTTTCTAGCAAAATCTCTGCCCACCTTCATCACATTTTCTGAGCCTGAACCATACCATGCTTGCAAACTTCCCATCACCTCACCCACTTTTGCTTGCTATATCCTCTGAAGCAAGGTGAACAGCCTTGAGAAATCCCAGCACTTCAGGAATGGTTCAAAATATGAAAACCCACCAACATAATTCACCATATACCAAGTTTCTCTGAAATGGAACAAATTGTTGAAATGGATATGCATGGGGCAGAACTCAACCCTAGACACTGGCTCACATGTTTGTTCTTAACATTGATTCTCAGCACTGTTACAAACTAAACAGCACCCCTGCACATGCACATGCACATGCACAGACACACACACACACACACACACACACACACACACACACACACACACCACAATACATACATACATACCACAGCACACGGAAACAGCACACAACCCATTTAAAATGAGATTTTGCTAGCATCAAATTCAAAACACTTACTTGCAAAAATTAAGTCAGCCTCAAAGTTCCCCAAAATACTTATTTCTTGGACAACATATTCAAGTTACGTATTAGGGTCATATATTAAAACCAGATACACATAAACTATATTGAGACTTCCAAGACATCACATTGACTGTGGAATCAGTTTTCTTGTACTTACTATAGAGAGAGATATTGGTTTTAAGTTTTTCATTATTTAATTTGTTCATTTTATATCATAATCACTGGCCTTCCTCTTCTTTCACAAGTGTCTCCGAGCTCCATCCACTGTTTGATTCTGAGTATATGATTCTACTGAAGTCAGTTGTTGGATAGAGCCTCCCAAATATGATAGATTTCTCACTGTAAGCATAACAATATATCATTAATAGTATCAGGGTTTGGTGTTTGAACATTGGTGAATATCAAGTTGGACCACTTATTAACTGGCCATTTCCTGAGTCTCTGTTCCAGTGCCAATCCCTTCAGTGCTTGTAGAGAGGAAATATTTTGGGTTGAAGTTTTGTGAGTTGTACAGTTTCACTATCGCATCACCAGGGTTCTTGTCGGGCCATCTCTTTCTAAAGATGCCACTTAAGGCTTCCTTATTGGTTTAAGTTTTCTATTCATACTCATTGCCCTCCAGCCATCTTCAGTGCCCTTTCTAACACCGGAACCCACACACCCCTATTCTCCTACTTCACCCCTCTCCCACACAGTTCCTTCTCTCCGTATGCCTTCTACTACCATTCCATTCCTGCTTCCAAGTGATACTCGAGCAACCTGGATTGTGATGTTTTTCCTGCCCAGCCTCATTGGACCTGTGGAGTATGGGTATCCCGAAATTTATGGCTGATATTCACAATTAAGTGAATAAATACCATTTTTGCATCTTGTGAACCGGGTCTCCTAACTCTGGATCATATTCACAAGTCTCTTCCATTTGCCTGCAAAAATCATTATGTCTTTGATTTTTTAAAAGATTTTATTTTGTGGATATATGACATTTTCTTAACCCATTATTTAGTTGAGTGACATATAGGGTATTTCTAGTTTCTGGACATTATGAATAAAATATCTATGAACATTTTTATTCAAGTATCCTTGTGGGATTGTGGAGAATCTTTTGGGTATGTACTCAGGTGTGGAATGGCTCGGGTTTGTGGTAGGACCATTAATAGTTTTTTGAGAAACCTCTGAATTGAATTCCTCATTGGCTATACTAGATTATAATCCCATCAGTGTTGCCCTTCCTCTATATCTTCACCACTATGTGCTCTCTGTTGAATTTTTGATGTTATGCATTATGATTGGTGAGTGTAAGATGGGACTTCAGACTTACTCTGATTTGCACTTTTCTGATGACTAAAAACTTTGAATATTTTTTTATGTGCTTCTTTACCACTCAAAATTCCTTAGTTGAGAATTCTTTGTTTAGCTCTTTTAGCCATTATTTAATTGGCTTATTAGGGTCATTGGGGGTTAAAATCTCAAACTCTTCATACATTTTTAAAATTACCTGTCTGTGAGATTTAATGTTGTTGAAGATTTTTGCTCCACTTTTAGCCTGACATTTTATTTTATTGACAGTGTTCTTTCCCATAGAGACAATTTGTAGTTTTATGAGGTCCCATTTAGCACTTGTTGATCTTAGAGCCTATGCGTTTGGTTTTCGGTGCAGAAAATTGTCCCCTCTTCCAATGTATTCAGGCATCTTTCCCTCTTAAGATTCTATGAGAGTTGGTTTATCAAAAATGATGTTGATATGGTTGATCCACTTGGACTTGAGTTTTGTGCACGGTGATAAATATAAATGTATATTCATTCTTCCACATGCAAATATCCAGTTAGTTCACCATTATTCGTTGAAGATACTTTCTGTTTTCTGTTGTATGGATTTGAATTCTTTATAAATTATTAAGCACTCTTGATCTCTTACTCTCTTACCCTCTCTCACTTACCCTTTTACCCTCTTGCCTCTCCGTCCCCTCTCCCCCTTCCTCTCTCTCCACGTGGTCATGACTGGCCTCTACTTCTCTTCTCTCTTATCCTTCCTACTTCTTCTCCACACCTTTGCCCTATCTCCTGAATAAACTTCCTCCGCTTTGGAAAAAAAATTATCAAGCACTTATAGATGTGGTTTTATTTATCTGTCTTGATTTGAGTCTACTGATCATCATTCTATTTCTGTATAATACCATGCAGTTTTTATCACTTTTGCTTGAGGTTAGAGACAGTGACTCTTCCGTATATTGTTTTATTGTTCAGGATTGTTTCATTTTTTTTTTGTTTTGTTTTGTTTTGCTTTGCTTTGGAAAGCCTGGGTTAATTATCTTTTAGAATGAAGTAGATTTTTTTCTTTCAAGGTCCATGAAATATTGTGTTGGAATTTTGATGGATGTATCATTGCTTTCTCTTTTTGTAAGACATTCTCACTATTTTAATCCTAACTGTCCATGAACATGAGAGATCTTTCTGTCTTCTCATATCTTCTTCAAATTTTTCTTCGTGGACTTGAAAATCTTGTCAAACATATCTTTCACTTGCTTGGTTAGACTAATACAAAGATGTTATATTATTCATTACTACTACAATTGTACCTTCCCTAATTTCTTAATTTGCCAGTTTCTCATTTGTACAAGTAGGGACTGCCAATCTCTTTGAGTTAATTTTATATTCAGTTACTTTATTCA
>JADRCG010010367.1:0-10243 GCA_019844195.1 Rhabdomys dilectus
CTACATGAACACATTAGCAAAAACACATGTGTAATTTCTGTGTAAAAGACAAGACTTAGAATGTAGAAAACACTAAATACATATTACTTATGCAATTTGGGTGAAGGCGTGATTATTGGGTTTTGGTAGAAACTCTGAATTAACGAGCCAAGCATTCTTCTTAGTTTTTTATACTGTGTTTGCAAAAGTACCTGTATTACAGCTAAAACGCATTATACAATGTACTGCACTACCTGTCTGCATGAACAAATAAGCCAAAACGCATGTGTATTTTCTGTGTAAAAGACAAGTCTTAGAATGTAGAAAACACTACATACATGTTACTTGTGCAATTTGAGTGAAGGTATGTTTACTTCTTTTTTCTAGAAACTCTGTATTAGCCAGCCAAGCATTCTTATTATTTTTGTATACTGTGTTTGAAAAAGTACCTGTATTACAACTAAAAGGCATGATACCATGTACTACACTACCAGACTGCATGAACACATAAGCCAAAACGCATGTGTACTTTCTGAGTAAAAGACAAGTCTTAGAATGTAGAAAACACTACATACATGTTACTTGTGCAATTTGAGTGTTGTCATCTTTACTGGTTTCTGGTAGAAACTCTATATTAGCCAGGCAAGCATTCTTCTTAGTTTTGTGTACTGTGTTTGAAAAAGTACCTGTATTACAGATAAAACACATGATAAAATGTACTGCACTACCAATCTGCATGAACACATAAGCCAAAACACATGTTCACTATCTGTGTAAAAGACAAGTCTTAGAATGTAGAAAAAACTAAATATATGTTACTTGTGCAATTTGAGTGAAGGGGTGTTTACTGGTTTTTGGTAGATTCTTTATATTAGCCAGCCAAGCATTCTTCTTAGTTTTGTATACTGTGTTTGAATAAGTACCTGTATTACAGCAAAAACGCATGTTACAATGTTCTGCACTACCAGTCTGCATGAACACATAAGCCAAAATGCATGTTTCTTTTCTGTGTACAAGACAAGGCTTAGAATGTAGAAAACACTAAATATATGTTACCTGTGCAATTTGAGTGAAGGCGAGTTCACTGGTTTTTAGTAGAAACTCTGTAATAGTCAGCCAAGCATTCTTCTAAGTTTTGAATACTCTGTTTGAAAAAGTACCTGTATTTCAGTAAAAAGTCATGATACAATGTACTGCACTACCCGTCTACATGAACACCTTAGCAAAAACACATGTGTACTTTCTGTGTAAAAGACAAGGCCTAGAATGTAGAAAACACTAAATACATGTTACTTGTGCGATTTCAGTGAAGGCGTGTTTACTGGATTTTGGTAGAAACTCTGTATAAGCCAGCCAAGCATTCTTCTCAGTTTTGTATACTGTGTTTGAAAAATACCTGTATTACAGCTAAAATGCATGATACAATGTACTGCATTACCAGTCTGCATGAACACATAAGCCAAAACGCATGTGTACTTTCTGTGTAAACGACAAGTCTTAGATAGTAGAAAATACTATATACATTTTAAGTGTGCAATTTGTGTGAAGGCGTGTCTACTCGTTTTTGTTAGAAACTCTGTATTAGCCAGCCAAGCATTCTTCTTAGTTTTGTATACTGTGATTGAAAAAGTACCTGTATTACAGCTAAAATGCATTATACAATGTACTGCCTACCTGTCTGCATGAACACATAAGCCAAAATGCATGTGTATTTTCTGTGTAAAAGACAAGTCTTAGAATGTAGAAAACAATAAATATTTGTTGTTTGTAAAATTTGAGTGAAGGCGTGTTTACTAATTTTTGGTAGAAACTCTGTATTAGCCAGCCAAGCATTCTCCTTAGTTTTATATACTGAGTTTGGAAAATTACCTGTATTACAGCTAAAATGCATGATACAATGTACTGCACTACCAGTCTGCATGAACACATAAGCCAAAACGCATGTGTACTTTCTGTGTAAAAGACAAGTCTTACAATGTAGAAAACACTAAATATATTTTACTTGTGCAATTTGAGTGAAGGTATGTTTACTTGTTTTTGCTAGAAACTCTGTAATAGCCAGCCATGCATTCTTATTAGTTTTCTATACTGTGTTTCAAAAAGTACCTGTATTACAGCTAAAACGCATTATACAATATACTGCACTACCTGTCTGCATAAACACATAAGCCAAAACGCATGTGTACTTTCTGTGTAAAAGACACCTCTTAGATTGTAGAAAACACTAACTATATGTTACTTGTTCAATTTGAGTGAAGGCGTGTTAACTGGATTTTTCTAGAAACTCTGTATTAGCCAGCCAAGCATTCTTCGTAGTTTTGTATATTGTGTTTGAAAAATTACCTGTATTACAGCTAAAACGCATGATACAATGAACTTCACTTCCAGTATGCATGAACACATAAGAAAAAACGCATGTGTACTTTCTGTGTAAAAGACAAGTCTTAGAATGTAGAAAACACTAAATATATGTTACTTGTGCAATTTGAGTCAAGGCGTGTTTACTGGTTTTTGGTAGAAACTCTATATTAGCCAGCCAAGCATTCTTCTTAGTTTTGTATACTGTGTTTGAAAATGTACCTGTATTACAGCCAAAACGCATGATACAATGTACTACACTACCAGACTGCATGAACACATATGCCAAAACGCATGGGTACTTTCTGTGTAAAAGACAATCTTAGAATGTAGAAAACACTAAATACATGTTACTTGTGCAATTTGAGTGAAGGCGAGTTCACTGGTTTTTAGTAGAAACTCTGTAATAGTCAGCCAAGCATTCTTCTCAGTTTTGTATACTGTGTTTGAAAAAGTACCTGTATTACAGCTAAAACGCAAGTTACAATGTACTGCACTACCAGTCTGCATGAACACATAAGCCAAAACGCATGTGTAATTTCTGTGTAAAAGAAAAGTCTTAGAATGTAGAAAAAACTAAATACATGTTACTTGTGCAATTTGAGTGAAGGTGCGTTTACTGGTTTTTGGTAAATACTCTGTAATATTCAGCCAAGCATTCTTCTAAGTTTTGAATACTCTATTTTAAAAATACCTGTATTTCAGTTAAAACTAATGATACAGTGTACTGCACTACCCGTCTACATGAACACATAAGCAAAAACACATGTGTACTTTCTCTGTTAAAGACAAGTCTTCGAATGTAGAAAACAATAAATATTTGTTGCTTGTGCAATTTGAGTGAAGGCGTCTATACTGGTTTTTGATAGAAACTCTGTAATAGTCAACCAAGCATTCTTCAAAGTTTTGAATACTCTATTTTAAACAGTACCTCTATTTCAGTTAAAACAAATGATACAGTGTACTTCACTACCCGTCTACATGAACACATAAGCAAAAACTCATGTGTACTTTCTGTGTAAAAGACAAGTCTTCGAATGTAGTAAACACTAAATACATGTTACTTGTGCAATTTGAGTGAAGGCAGGTTTATTGGTTTTTGGTAAAAACTCTGTATTAGCCAGCCAAGCATTCTTCTTAGTTTTGTATACTGTGTTTGAAAAAGTACGTGTATTACAACTAAAAGGCATGATACCATGTACTGAACTACCAGACGGCATGAACACATAAGCCACAACGCATGTGTGCTTTCTGTGTAAAAGACAAGGCTTAGAATGTAGAAAAAACTAAATACATGTTACTTGTGCAATTTGAGTGAAGGCGTGTTTACTGGATTTTGGTAGAAACTCTGCATAAGCCAGCCAAACATTCTTCTCAGTTTTGTATACTGTGTTTGAAAAAGTACCTGTATTACAGCTAAAATGCATGATACAATGTACTGCATTACCAGTCTGCATAAACACATAAGCTAAATCGCATGTGTACTTTCTGTGTAAAAGACAAGTCTTAGATTGTAGAAAATACTAAATACATTTTAAGTGTGCAATTTGAGTGAAGGCGTGTCTACTGGTTTTTGGTAGATACTCTGTATTAGCCAGCCAAACATTCTTCTTAGTTTTGGATACTGTGTTGAAAAAAGAACCTGTATTAGAGCTAAAATGCATTATACAATGTACTGCCTACCTGTCTGAATGAACACATAAGCCAAAATGCATGTGTATTCTCTGTGTAAAAGACAAGTCTTAGAATGTAGAAAACAGTAAATATTTGTTGCTTCTCCAATTTGAGTGAAGGCGTGTTTACTGGTTTTTGATAGAAACTCTGTATTAGCGAGCCAAGCATTCTTCTTAGTTTTGTATACTGAGTTTGGAAAAGTACCTGTATTACAGCTACAATGCATGATACAATGTACTGCACTACCAATCTGCATGAACACATAAGCCAAAACGCATGTGTACTTTCTGTGTAAAAGACAAGTCTTAGAATGTAGAAAACACTAAATACATGTCACTTGTGCAATTTGAGTGAAGGCGTCTTTACTGGTTTTTGGTAGAAACTCTATATTAGCCAGCCAAGCATTCTTCTTAGTTTTGGATCCTGTGTTTGAAAAAGTACCTGTATTACAGCTAAAATGCATTATACAATGTACTGCACTACCTGTCTGCATGAACACATGAGCTTAAATGCATGTGTATTTTTTGTGTAAAAGACAAGTCTTAGAATGTAGAAAACAATAAATATTTGTTGCTTGTGCAATTTGAGTGAAGGCGTGTTCCCTGGTTTTTGGTAGAAACTCTGTATTAGCCGGACAAGCATTCTTCTTAGTTTTATATACTGTGTTTGAAAAAGTACCTGTATTACAGCTAAAACGCATGATACAATGTACTGCACTACCAGTCACCATGAACACATGAGCCAAAACGCCTGTGTCTTTTCTGTGTAAAAGACAAGTCTTAGAATGTAGAAAACGCTAAATACACGTTACTTGTGCAATTTGACTCAAAACCTGTTTACTGGGTTTTGGTAGAAACTCTGTAATAGTCAACCAAGCATTCTTCTAAGTTTTGAATACTCTATTTTAAAAAGTACCTGTATTTCAGTTAAAACTAATGATACAGTGTACTGCACTACCCGTCTTCATGAACACATAAGCAAAAACACATGTATACTTTCTGTGTAAAAGACAAGGCTTAGAATGTAGAAAACACTAAATACATGTTACTTGTGCAATTTGATTGAAGGTATGTTTACTTCTTTTTGCTAGAAACTCTGTATTAGCCAGCCAAGCATTCTTATTATTTTTGTATACTGTGTTTGAAAAGGTACCTGTATTACAACTAAAAAGCATGATACCATGAACTGCACTACCAGACTGCATGAACACATAAGCCAAAACGCATGTGAACTTTCTGAGTAAAAGACAATCTTAGAATGTAGAAAACACTAAATACATGTTACTTGGGCAATTTGAGTGGAGGCGTGTTTACTGATTTTTGGTAAAAACTCTGTATTAGCCAGCCAAGCATTCTTCTTAGTTTTGTATACTGTGTTTGAAAAAGTACCTGTATTACAGCTAAAACGCATGATACAATGTACTGCACTACCTGTCCGCATGAACACATAAGCCAAAACGTATGTCTACTTTCTGTGTAAAAGACAAGTCTTAGAATGTAGAAAACACTAAATATATGTTACTTGTGCAATTTGAGTGAAGGCGTGTTTACTGGTTTTTGGTAGAAACTCTGTATTAGCCAGCCAAGCATTCTTCTTAGTTTTGTATACTGTGTTTGAAAAAGTACCTGTATTACATCTAAAACGCATGATATCATGTACTGCACTACCAGACTTCATGAACACATAAGCCAAAACGCATGTGAACTTTCTGAGTAAAAGACAATCTTAGAATGTAGAAAACACTAAATACATGTTACTTGTGCAATTTGAGTGGAGGCGTGTTTACTGGTTTTTGGTAAAAACTCTGTATTAGCCAGCCAAGCATTCTTCTTAGTTTGTATACTGTGTTTGAAAAAGTACCTGTATTACAGCTAAAACTCATGATACAATGTACTGCACTACCTGTCCGCATGAACACATAAGCCAAAACGTATGTGTACTTTCTGTGTAAAAGACAAGTCTTAGAATGTAGAAAACACTAAATACATGTTACTTGTGCAATTTGAGTGAAGGCGTGTTTACTGGTTTTTGGTAGAAACTCTGTATTACCCAGCCAAGCATTCTTATTAGTTTTGTATACTGTTTTTGAAAAAGTACCTGTATTACAGCTAAAATGCATGATACTATGTACTGCACTACCAGCCTGCATGAACACATAAGCCAAAACGCATGAGTACTTTCTGAGTAAAAGACAAGTCTTAGAATGTAGAAAATACTAAATACATGTTACTTGTGCAATTTGAGTGAAGGTATGTTTACTTGTTTTTGCTACAAACTCTGTATTAGCCAGCCAAGCATTCTTCTCAGTTTTGTATACTGTGTTTGAAAAAGGACCTGTATTACAGCTAAAATGGATGATACAATGTACTGCATTACCAGTCTGCATGAACACATAAGCCAAAACGCATGTGTACTTTCTGCGTAAAAAAAAAGTCTTAGATTGTGAAAACACTAAATACAATTTAATTGTGCAATTTGAGTGAAGGCGTGTTTACTGGTTTTTGGTAGATACTCTGTATTATCCAGCCAAGCATTCTTATTAGTTTTGTATACTTTGTTTGAAAAAGTACCGGTATTACAACTAAAAGGCATGATACCATGTATTGCACTACCAGACTGCATGAACACATAAGCCAAAACGCATGGGTACTTTCTGAGTAAAAGACAATCTTAGAATGTAGAAAACACTAAATACATGTTACTTGTGCAATTTGAGTGAAGGCGTGTTTACTGGATTTTAGTAGAAACTCTGTATTAGCCAGCCAAGCATTCTTCTTAGTTTTGTATACTGTGTTTGAAAAAGTACCTTTATTACAGCTAAAACGCATGATACAACGTACTGCACTACCAGTCTGCATGAACACATAAGCCAAAACGCATGTGTACTTTCTGTGTAGTAGACAAGTCCTAGAATGTAGAAAACATTAAATACATTTTACTTGTGCAATTTCAGTGAAGGCTTGTTTACTGGATTTTGGTAGAAACTCTGTATAAACCAGGCAAGCATTCTTCTCAGTTTTGAATACTGTGTTTGAAAAATGACCTGTATTACAGCTAAAATGGATGATACAATGTACTGCATTACCAGTCTGCATGAACACATAAGCCAAAATGCATGTGTACTTTCTGTGTAAAAGACAAGTCTTAGATTGTGAAAACGCTAAATACAATTTAATTGTGCAATTTGAGTGAAAATGTGTTTACTGGTTTTTGGTAGATACTCTGTATTAGCCAGCCAAGCATTCTTATTAGTTTTGTATACTGTGTTTGAAAAAGTACCTGTATTACATCTAAAACGCATGATAAAATGCCCTGCACTACCATTCTGCATGAACACATAAGCCAAAATGCATGTGTAATTTCTGTGTAAAAGACAAGTCTTAGAATGTAGAAAACACTTAATACATGTTACTTGTGCAATTTGAGTGACCGCGTGTTTCCTGGTTTTTGGTAGAAACTCTGTATTAGCCAGCCAAGCATTCTTCTTAGTTTTGTATAATGTGTTTGAAAAAGTACCTGTATTACATCTAAAACGCATGATACTATGTACTGCACTACCAGACTGCATGAACACATAAGCCAAAACGCATGTGTACTTTCTGGGTAAAAGACAAGTCTTAGAATGTAGAAAACACTACATACATGTTACATGTGCAATTTGAGTAAAGACGAGTTTGTGGTTTTTGGTAGAAACTTTGTATTAGCCAGCCATGCATTCTTCTTAGTTTTGTATACTTTATTTTAAAATGTACCTGTATTTCATCTAAAAGGCATGAAACAATGTACTGCACTACCAGTCTGCATGAACACATAAGCCAAAATGCATGTGTACTTTCTTTGTAAAAGACAAGTCTTATAATGCAGAAACCACTAAATAAATGTTACTTGTGCAATTTGAGTGAATGCGAGTTTACTGGTTTTTCGTAGAAACTCTGTATTAGCCAGCCAAGCATTCTTCTTAGTTTTGAATACTGTGTTTGAAAAAGTAGCTGTATTTCAGTTAAAACGCATGAAACAATGTACTGCACTACCAGTCTGCATGAACACATAAGCCAAAACGCATGTGTACTTTCTGTGTAAAAGACAAGTCTTATAATGCAGAAACCACTAACTAAGTATTACTTGTGCAATTTGAGTGAAGGCGAGTTTACTGGTTTTTCGTAGAAACTCTGTATTAGCCAGCCAAGCATGCTTCTTTGTTTTGTATACTGTGTTTTAAAAAGTACCTGTAGTACAGCTAAAATGCATGATGCAATATACTCCTCTACCTGTCTGTATGAACATACGACCTGAATCGCATGTGTACGTTCTGAGTAAAAGACAAGTCTTAGAATGTAGAAGACACTAAATACATATTACTTGTGCAATTTGAGTGAAGACGTGTTTTGTGGTTTTTGGTATAAACTCTATATTACCAAGCCAAGCATTCTCCTTTGTTTTGTATACTGTGTTTTAAAAAGTACCTGTACTACAACTAAAAAACATGATACAATGTACTGCATTACCAGTCTGCATGAACATATAAGCCAAAACGCATGTGTGCTTTCTGTGTAAAAGACAAGTCTTAAAATGTTGAATACACTAAATACATGTTACTTGTGCAATTTGAGTGAAGACGTGTTTTGTGGTTTTTGGGATGAACTCTGTATTAGCCAGCCAAGCATTCTTCTTTGTTTTGTATACTGTGTTTTTAAAAGTACCTGTATTACAGCTATAACACATGATGCAATGTACTCTCTAGTTGTTTGTATGAACATACAAGCAGAAACGCATGTGTACTTTCTGTGAAAAGACAAATCTTACAATATAGAAAACACTAAATACATGTTACTTTTGCAATTTAAGTGAAGATGTTTTTCCTGGTTTTTGGTATAAAATCTGCATTAGCCAGCCAAGCATTCTTCTCAGTTTTGTATACTGCTTTTTAAAAAGTACCTGTATTACAGCTAAAACGCATGATACAATGTACTGCACTACAATTCTGCATGAACACATAAGCAAAAACGCATGTGTACTTTCTGTGTAAAAGACAAGTCTTAGAATGTAGAAAACACTAAATACATGTTATTTGTGCCATTTAAGTGAAGGCGTGTTTCCTTGTTTTTGTATAAACTCTGTATTAGCCAGCCATGCATTTCTTTCAGTTTTGTATACTGTGTTAAAATGTACCTGTAGTATAGCTAAAATGCATGATACAATATACTCCTCTACCTGTCTGTATGAACATATGACCTGAATCGCATGTGTACGTTCTGAGAAAAAGACAAGTCTTAGCATGTAGAAGACACTAAATACATGTTACTTCTGCAATTTGAGTGAAGACGTGTTTACTGGTTTTTGGTATAAACTCTGTATTAGCCAGCGAATCATTCTTCTTAGTTTTGTATACTGTGTTTTAAAAAGTACCTGTATTACAGATATAACGCATGATAAAATGTACTGCTCTACTTTTGTGTATGAACATACAAGCAGAAACGCATGTGTACTTTCTGTGTAAAAGACAAATCTTAGAATGTAGAAAACACTAAATACATGTTACTTGTGCAATTTGAGTGAAGGTGTGTTTACTGGTTTTTGGTATAAACTCTGTATTAGCCAGCCAAGCTTTCTTTTTAGTTTTGTATACTGTTTTTTAAAATGTACCTGTATTACAGTTAAAATGCATTATACAATGTACAGCTCTATCTGTCTGTATGAACATACAAGCAGAAATGCATGTGTACTTTCTGTGTAAAAGACTAATATTAGAATGTAGAAAACACTAAACACATGTTACATGTGCAATTTGAGTAAAGACGTGTTTTGTGGTTTTGGGTTTAAACTCTGTATTAGTCAGCCAAGCATTCTACTTATTTTTGTATACTGCTTTGTAACAATTACCTGTATTACACCTAAAATGCATGAAACAATGTACTGCACTTCCAGTCTGCATGAACACATAAGCCAAAAAGCATGTTTACTTTCTGTTTAAAAGACAATTCTTAGAATGTAGAAAACACTAAATACATGTTACTTGTGCAATTTGAGTGAACGCGTGTTTTCTGGTTTTTGGTAGAAACTCTGTATTAGCCAGCCAAGCATTCTTCTTAGTTTTGGATACTGTGTTTGAAAAAGTACCTGTATTACAGCTAAAACGCATGATACAATGTACTGCACTACCAGTCTGCATGAACACATAAGCCAAAACGCATGTGTAATTTCTGTGTAAAAACAAGTCTTAGAATGTAGAAAA
>JADRCG010010368.1:11984-56384 GCA_019844195.1 Rhabdomys dilectus
GTGTGTGTGTGTGTGTGTGTGTGTGTGTGTGTGTGTGTGTGTGTGTGATGCTTCCTTCCCTTGGGAAACCCTCCTAAGGTGTGCAGCAGGGAGTGTCAGATCAGGGTGGGACACCAGCATCAGCCTTTCCTTTATCCTTCTATTTGGACAGGAGAGATGACAGAGAGCCATCCCTCTCTACCATCTACTGCTGTGTGAACACAGCTCCACACCTACTGGAGACTTTGTTCCTGGTACAACAGTGTTGGGAGGTGGTCAAGAGGCATTTGCACCATTAGTACAAAGCCCTCATGGATGGATTCATGCTGACTAGGAAAAGCTTGAGGCTGTGAGTGCAAGCTTTCCTCAGTGTTCACCTTCACTTGTCTTCCTGTCCTGGATTGGACTTAGTTTCTTACCTGATACAACTAGAGGAATTCAATCTCCATTTCTTTTATACTTTATTCATTTCCTAGGGCTGGTGATGATTAGCATGTCCCCTCCCCACATATATACATCATCACACAACATGTAAATAAGTAAGTAAATAAATAAACACAGTTGGTTATCATCATACAAATCTTTAATTCCAGTATTTGGGAAGGAAAGACAGGCAGATGTCTATGTGTTCAAGGTCCACCTGGTGTGTGTACATTGAGTTCCAGGCCAGCAGCACTCTATGATGAGATATTGTCTCAAAGGGGAGAAGTTTACTCATCTTCAAGCATTCTCTTACAAAGCTATAAAATGGACTACATAGACACTGTGAAAAAGCACCATTCCTTTGGTGAGCATCTCCTGGTATAAGGGTCCTTGATTAGCCAAAAAATGATACCCCAGACTCAAATAGTATGTAAATAGTATGTGTTTTATTCTGCAGAAGTCCAGCATACTGGGGTCTCCCATTACCAAGATCGAAAGACAACCAAGTAAGCTCGCAGGCTCTATTTAAAACACATTGGAGTTCTGGGATAGGGCTGGAGAGATGGCTCAGCGGTTAAGAACATTGACTGCTCTTCCAGAGGTCCAGAGTTCAATTCCCAGCAACCACATGGTGCCTCACAACCATCTGTAATGGGATCTGATGCCCTCTTCTTGTGTGACTGAAGAAAGCAACAGTGTATTCATATACATCACATAAATTAGTTAAAGGAGATGGAGTACTGGGGTAGATGAGTTTATCTTATTCTATTCCTAGGCATTCTGGAACTGTTACCTGGGTGTGGAAGCTGGTAACTGTTGCTGAGGGAATAACTGAGTAGGTGGCTTTATCTTGCTCTCTCTCTCTAGGCATTCCGGAAGCCAGAACCTGGTTTTTTTTCTTTTAGTAATTGACTTGCCTGGACTTGCCCAGTTCTTAGGCCTAGTCTCCTGAGCTGCCAATTTGAAGCTTGTCATGGACTGAGTCCAGCCTTCTCATTTCCACCTTCAATTTTGAGTCATCTGGAATCTTTGAGATGTTTAATAAATCTGTTCCCTAACAAAGCTAACTAAAGCATTGATTATGTAGGGACCATAAGTCAAAGCTAACAGCAGTCGGATCTGTCTTGTCGTCTCTTGCTGACTAAGGCCATGGATTCTTTGACCACCTCTGAGTGGTCAACATAGAAACAACATTCCTCACCTCAGGTTGCATCCTACCTGCTGGAGGAACAGCAAGTGTAGGCCTCTTATGTAAGATTACTTCTGCCAGAGAGGATAGGGAATCCTGCAGGGCCATGGTGGACTTTTCCATCTCCTATATATCTGCATTTATAGCCATTCATAGTGGTATATAATTTTTATCTTGGAGAATTAGGTCTGAGGTCCCTACACTAGCAGCTTCAGCCAGCCCTATGCCAAGGAGAGAATCTAGTAACACAGTGGAAATGGCCATCCTTTTAACCCGATTAACCCTTTTAACCAGATCTGTGAATCTAGTGGATGAGTTAGTACTTAGCAAATTCCTTAGGTGGGATGGCACAGCCTTCAGAGGTCATCAGCCATCAGACTCTTCTGTGAGCTCCTTGGCATTTCATTTGGTGTTGTTTGACTTTAGCAGTACACTCAGGCATAGCAAGGAGCACAGGGGCCAGCAAAGCCACCAGGATATCAGTAGTAAAAGCTCAGATGAGCACCATTTCAGCTTTATCAGGTAGCCTGTTCTCTTGGGCAACTTCTGATTTCTTTTTCTGATCCCCAGGGCAATGAATTATGGTCACTTTGAGAGTAAGCCATAATGTCTCCAGTAAAGAAAGGTTTTTTTTTTTTTCTTATTTTTGATGTTTTTTTTCTTTTTCCTTTAGCAGTCAGTAATCCCATCTGCTGTCAGTGTAAATGTTAGCTATGGCTCCTTTTGCCAGTTTTAAAGCCTGGGTTAGAGTCTATAGTTTAACTTTCTGGGTTGAAGTTCCCAGCAGCAAAGCATTTGCCCAAAATAGAGTCCAAGTCCATTCCCACTGCCCCTGCATACCTGATTCCATTCTGGATGAAGCTGCTCCCACCCATGAAGCAGATACATTCCCTGTGACCAGGGTCCATGTGTCCGTCACGTTCAGCATGATGTTCTGGATGTCCCCAGGACTATAGAGCAATCATGCTGCACACCTGAGGATGGGTCAGGCAGCAGGGTGGCTGGGTTTAGGGCCAATGATGGGTCCTAGCATATGTGAGGGTGATTCAAAAGTAGAGCCTGAAAGAGCTCCAGTCTGGCATCGGACAGCCACTGGCTGGTAGATTCCTGAGGGTGCCCTCAATAACATGACTAGTGGTGATATCCAGTTCCTACCCCATGGTTATTTTGTCAGCTTCCTTGACTAGCAGGGCAGTGACAACTATGATCCAGGTGATCCGGAGACAGGCTGGCCATCCTTGGGCCCCTGGATCCAACTTCTTAATGGTTTGAAACCTAGCACCCAAAGCCTACAAAACCCAGTAGACTTCAGAAATTCTCATACTTGCCTTCAGCTTGATGGAACTGGGATGGGGATTCTAGAGATGGCTTGCTTCAGAGCAGGCCTCTGATAGCATATATTGGCCACCTTCGCTTGAATATGTACCTCAGATAGGTGACCTCAAGTTGACAAAGCTGGGCCTTTAAGAAGGGAGACACTCGGTAGCAAAGTTGCCTCAGCTCCTGTAGCAGGTCTCGTGTGGCCTCCTGGCATGTCTCCAAGAAGAGACGCCCTCAATAAATACTTGAGCACAGTTATTTGGGGGTGGGCCCATGGGTACTCATCCATGCAGTGCCTGCTCAAAGGTGGTGGCAAGTTCTCGAAACCTTGAGGCAAGCATGTCTAAGTCAGTTGTCTCTTGAAGCCTCTCTCCAAGTATTGCCATTCAAAGTCAAATAGAGAATGGCTTTTGGGTGCCAGAGGCAGGCCTCAAAGCCATTCAGTGGCTGAAGCTTCCAAAGTTGTCAGGGGAAGTTTGGTTAACAAAAGCCATGTTCACGGTTGACCAGTGCTCTCTATGAGTCAAAAGTTGTGTAGGTCCTGTAGGCTTCAAAAAGTCTTTCTAGGTATTCCCTGGGGCTCTCATTCTTTCCCTTCATCACCTGACTCAACCTTGGATAAATTTGTAGGCTGTCTGGCAGCCTCCCAGAGGCCCCGCATCAGGATCTGGTGATAGACCTGGAGCTTCTCCTTACCTTCAGCAGTGTTAAAATTCCAGTTGGGTCGAGTCAAAGGAAAGGCCGTATAGATATCAGCCTACACTTGAGTGGGCAGCCCATTTGCTCCTGGAACCAATTTCTGGGTGGCTGCCATGATTGTCACTCTCGCCTCTGTCATGAAGAGAACCTGGAGCTGTTGCTGACAGTTTTGTGCCAGGCGGGCAGGTGAGTCAGTATGATTAAATCTAGAAGACCTGTGAGAATTGATGGTTTTTCTAAATATAGGGAGTTCTGCAACTTCCAAGTGTAAAGATCATTACTGGCCAATGACACATATGTCATGAACTGTCTCCCCTGAGCATCTGGGGGTCTTAGCCCATAGGGGTAAGACCATAGTAGAGTTGGCCCTCTGGGCAGTATGAACCAGAGTGTGAGGTGGACTCAATATGGAGTCAGGGGAGTCAGGGGCTGCTCCTCCCTCCTGTGCTGGCTGGGCAGGGGCAGTGGTGGCAGGAGCAGGAACATAAGGACAGGACAGAGATCCTCCTCAGGGGCAGAAGTGGGAAGCAAGGCAGAGGGGCTGAAGCTGACTACCCTTTAGAGGAAGAATCCTTAGGAGTGGTGAGGCCCATAACACTTGGTTCAGATGGCCCCAGGCCTCAAAAACTAAACCTTCACCCTGTAAATGATGGGGAGATAGAAAGTCCCCTCCCCAGGACCCTCCTACTTTATAGGTGGGCCATTCATTCCTGCAAATGATGGTTAGTTTGCAGGGATGAACAACCCGACTGGAGTCTTCTGCGACTTGGTAAAAGTCCTTAAAATAGTTTAGGACAAGGCCCAGTGGGGTGCTTTGTGCCTGTCTCATCTTAGGAATCAAAGAATGAGAGGACCAAAAGCAAACAGGATACACATGGGGAGACACAGAAGGACATGCTGGGGAAAACAAAACAAAAACCTGGAAGGCTGTCTTAGATGGTCTTCTTCCCTGCACATTGGAGGCTCATAAACCCGCAGCCAGTTCAGAATTCAGATGAGAGCTAGGAAGTTCTCCTGCTTCTGGCAGGGGGTCAGGAGTGTCCTCCCTTGCCCCTGGCTGGGCAACAAAATATGTGTCTGCTTTGTCCCTCTTGGCCTCCAAATTAAACTTGAAACAGAAACACAGAGATGGACAAGACAAAAGACAACTGTGTGCTTTGACTTACTGATCAGAAAAACACTTTACAATTTGGGTCAGGGGGGTCTCCAGGGAATCCCAGGACAAGTCTCCAAATGTAAGGGTCCATGATTTGCTGAAGAAGACTCAAATATTATATAAATTCAAAGAGAGTTTTATTCTGCAGAAGTCCAGCATACTGGGGTCTCCTATTACCAAGGTAGAGAAACAACTACGTGAGCTTGCAGGCTAGATTGGAAGCACACTGTAGTCCAGGGGGGTGAGCTTTGTCTTTATCTCTCGGTATTCTGGAGCCAGAACTGGGGCGTGGAGGCTGGAGCCTACGGTTTTCTCTATTAGTAGTTGGCTTGCCTGGGCTTGCCTGGGCTTGCCCAGTTCTTAGGCCTAGTCTCCTAAACTACCAATTTGAAGCCTGTCATGGAGTCAGCCTAGGCTCCTTACTGGTTTACCTTCCACCCTTCTAATTGGAATGAATCTATTGTCAACACAGTGCTAACTGCTTGTAGGGTAAATCAGAAATCTCAGTTCATGATCCAGTTCAAATCAACAAACCTTCGCTGAGTATCATGGCTATTCTTGGTTGGCAACTTGACTATATCTGGAATTCACTAAAACCCGAGTGGAGGGGTACACCTGTGAGGGAATTTTCGTAATTAAATTATTTAAAGTGGAAAGACCATCTCTAATCTGTGTTAGTATTCTGTCTAAACTCCACCTCCACAGTTACCTGGCAACAGCCAGGTAGGCCTGGTCCACTATAAAAGGGGCTGCTTGCCTCCTCTCTCTCTCTCTCTCTCTCTCTCTCTCTCTCTCTCTCTCTCTCTCTCTTTCACCCTCTTATTCTCTTGCCTCTAGTTTCTCTGTCCCCTCCCCACTCCCCTTCTCTTCCTCTCTCTCCACGTGGTCATGACCTTCGTCTACTTCTCTTCTTACTCTCTTCTTCCATCTTCTTCTATATTCTCCCCCCCCACCTTTACCCTATCTCCTGTATAAACCTCTCCCCCTTGGAACTGTGTGGTCTGGAGTGGTCTGTTCTGAGCTGCGGTCGGACAGCTAATGCTAACGTCTAACAATCTGGGCCATATTTTCTTGTTGCAGCCTATATAAAAAACATGGAAGAATGAAGCTTTCATTCTTTGCCTGTTTCCCACCACCCTCAATAGCAAGTCCATCCATTCACTGGATGTAGAGCCAGCTTCTTTGGGATTCTGGTGTATACTGGAGATCAGTTAAGATATCCAGTCTCATGGACTGAACAACTACTGGATACTTGGACTTTCTGTTGGTAGACGGCCATTGTTGGAGTAGCTGGACCCCAGCCTGTAAACCACACTAATCAATCCACTTTCTCTCTGTCTCTCTCTCAATCTCTCTCACCACATATATACATATGTGTATATATATGGAGAATCTATGTATATTCTATTAGTCTGTGACTAATATGATGAGCATTTATAACACTGAAGATACATCACGTGAGAGGCTTCAGAAAGTGCAGGATGTGTGAAGCTAAGGCTTCCAGGAGCTTATTTACAGTAAACAAGAAAATTAATTTCAGAAGCCACTAGAGTACTGGGAATCACGTGTACCTGCAGGAGTCATCCTGTGCCCCCGAGGAGGGAAACCTGTGGTAGGAATGAGTCAGTCAGTGTGGATAAGACACGGATGCCTGTAGGCACTGGGGAGCACCCACAGGAATGTAGTGAACTTGGTGGTAGGGTCAGTCTTCACATAATATAAGAAGGTGTTGTGGGGCGGTGGGCTGTGAGAAGCAGCTGGGTGCTTTGTTGAGCATAGGCCTGGAACCCCTGACCCTTATTAGATGGCAGTTGTTCAGCTCTGCTCCCGGGCCCTGGTTCTTTTCATTTAGCTTCAGCCCTCCACAGCCCCTCCCACAGAGTGTTCTGTGGCCATCAGTCACAAGGAACAGTGGCTCAGGCTCTCCCACATGCAGATGAGGGATCTCCAAGCTCTCAGACCAAGCCAATAGGACTTATCTGCTGCCAGACCCTAACTCACCCCGAAACTGTATCTAAGGGTTCTATTCAGGGGAAGTAAGGTGTGTGAGAATCATCCTGGTGTCCGAGAGTTTCTGTTGCAAGAACTGTTACACTTGGGGAGAAATCTGCTCTCCTGGAACCTGCCTGGGACAGCAAGCTGCCTCCTTGCCAGCTACCTAGTCAGTTTCTTTTGGGCTCCTTGCCAGCTAGACAGCTTCATATCAGCTCATCACAGAGAGACAGGTACAGCACCTGGGAGTGACCAGGCAGTGGCACCAACAGCAGAGAGTGAGCAGAGGCGGGGAGGGGGGGTTGAAGAGGGGGGGAGGGGTCAGGTAGTCTCCCCTCCCTGCTCGCACTCTGTGCCCTTTGGCCAGGACCTCCCGCACCAGGCTGTGCCCGAGACCAAGGAACAGTGGAGACAGTAGCAGAGGCAGCAGCATAGACAGTAGGGAACCCTCCCTGCTTTCACCCTGTCCCCAGCCAGGAGATTGTCATGTGACACCTTCTGGAACAAGGGACCCACAGGTGTAGCTGGAAAGAGAGTTTGGCCCTAAGCCACAAGAAACACAGATTATCAGATTTCAGTGTTTCCAGGATGGCAGGAGAAGGCAGCAAGGGGAGGATTTGTTCCTATCCTCCATCTGCCCCTGAAGACCTGATTTATCTCACTGGAGGTCTGGGTAGACTGTTTAATGAGATTCTCCATAATTGGGAGGAATGTGGCAGACTTGGGAAACTCCGTTGTCAGTTCAATTTGTAATTCACAGTTTCTCTGGATTTCTAATGCAAAAGGCCCACAGTCAATGGGTTTGTGCAAGAGATGCCTGTGGGAGAGGCAGCAGGAGGAAACTGTGGGTAGAAAACCTGGCACACAGCCATTGCAAAACTGGCTCTTGATTGTTAGATTAGAGACCTTCTTAAGTTTCAGGTTTGGTGTCTTGGTTTGTGTGGTGTGTGTGTGTGTGTGTGTGTGTGTGTGTGTGTGTGTGTGTTTAAGCTGGGAGAAGAGAGAGCCTGTACTCCTGCTGCCCTTTATAGGAATAAGGACAGAGCAGGAAGAGGAGAGCCTCAGATTCCAGGATCCTAAGTGCTTAGCACTCTGAGTGCATGAGTTTGTGAGCATCCTGGGATATATTCCCTGGAAGAGCTCGATAGGCCCCAGGCTCCCAGTTTTAGGATCTTTTTTTATGATAAGCAGCTTAAGAAAATATCTCTGTTTGATTTCAGACCCTGAGGGATTGAGGTGCATATTTTACATATCAAAGCAGACCTGGCCTAATTTATATTCACTTTCTTTGGAAATGAGCCAATTCTGTGTTTCCACTTCAATCTACCCACACTTTATGATGAACCTGTTGAATATGGTGTACCAAGTAGAGCTACATCCCAGAAACCCCCTTAGGTGGTGGAAGCTGATAAGACGATTCATTCATAACTGGGCACTCAGAGTTATTTATACCCAGCACTTTGACTAGTTATAGTCTCTGCATTATCTGTTTTTGTTTTTGTTGGTTTTTCAAGAAAGCTTTCTTTGTGTAGTCATGACTATTCTAGAACTTGCTCTGTAGACCAGGCTAGCCTGAGATCTGCCTGCCTCTGCCTCCCGAGTGCTGAGATTAAAGACTTGCACCATCACCACCCAGCCTCTGCATTATCTTTTACCCACTGTGGAAAAGAAGCTTCTCTTTAAAATTGCCAGCAATACAAACCTAGGCATATAAACATAAATATTTAGAATTTGCAACCAGTTAGCAAAACAAAAGCAGTGTGTTCTTCCCTTAACTCTTATGATCTCTCCAATCATAGGTGCTTGACTAGGATTACAGTACAAGGCACAAAATATTTCATGTTTAACAGGCTTCATACCAGAAAGCAGTTGATTACCCTGTAAATGTTGGGCACTATTGTACCAACTGTCAGGGCACATCATACCATCTGGTTAGTATTGTAGCATTCAGGGTCCAGTACTGAGTGAGAGTATGAATACCTTTTTCCTCCAGGCAGTCTGAAAAGCACCTTCTGGCATAAAAGCATGCCCTCTCTCATGTTTCTTAGCTAATAAGCACTGTTGCCTGTGCTTTGGACTATTTGCATCTCTGCCCTACCTGCCCTAGGGGGTTGGAGGTGAGTTGGCACAGAGTCAACGACACAGACTCCAGGAGCAGGTGAGAAATGTCACAGCAAGCTCATCTGAACACTGCTACAGGCTCCTTTAATACCCTCCACCAGTGCCTCCATTGGTCCCAGAAAAGCATCTTTTCTAAACAGTAGATCTTGATTGACTGGTATTGTCTGCACCAGCAATCCTTAGTCTCTCAGGCAGTCTTCAATCATGTCCTTCTGGGAGAGATGCTTTTCTGGCTGTATGGCCCATGGCATTTAACTACAGGTGGCTCAGCAGTTTCTGCTACATTACCACCCATTTGTTTTTAGATTTTGACAGCCTAGTGGGAGCCAGGCTGCCATTCCCTCAACATTGTTGACCCCACTTCATAGGATTCCCAGTATACTGGACTGTCCCTACCTTAGGTTATCCTGTCTTCCAGGATCTTACCTGTCATTGGCTACCAGCCCTCAAAAAGATATCACTCCAGAGGCATGTCACTCAAGAGGGAGATGAGGAACATCCTACGTGGTGGTCTCATGGATCTCTGCCATCCATGTTTTGATGACTTCCTGATGGAGACTGCAATCAGGATTTTCAAGAGCCATCAGCACCTGGAGGTGCCTTGTTTATGGAACACTGCCTGGAGATATGCTGTGTAAGATACTTAAACAAAATAATTATTAGTATGACAATTCCTCCCATCATAGCATAAGTGGCTATCCATAAGGGGTCAAACAGACTCTTAATATTGTTCCATTAGAGTGACAGCCACCCTTAAGGAGAGTAAGGGGGCATAAATCAAGACAACTAGAGGGGCCACATAAATCCCAATTGCTTATGATTATGTCTTATCAGAATCTAATGGGATCTCTGTTAACTTAGGGAGAAATAGTGGAAGCATCATGTGAGATAAACCTCCACATACCAAGTGTAAGGTTAGATGACAATAACGGGTAGTCCCTGGCAAGTTTTACACCTTTCCATCACACAGCCTCACCTGATTTGATGGTTAAGGAGGCATATATGACAAAATGTGGCCACAGCTTTTGCTACAAGTATATTCATCAGAATTTGGAGGACAATAATAGATGTCTCAAGTGTAACTATGTTATGGACGATATTGACCATCTCTATCTTAATTTATTGGTGAATGAACTCATTCTAAAACAGAAGCAAAGACTTGAGGAAAAGTGGTTCAAATCAGACCACCCAGTGAGTAGCGCCAATGGACATAGGTGGCAAACTTTTCAAGATTTGATGGAAGTGATCAAAATAACCTTGATTTGGCCAATGCAAGTCTCATGTTGGAATTACTAGTACAGGCTGGCAGTGCTCCCAAGGGATACGAAGCTCCATGAACATTGGCATTTGAGGGACACTTGGACAGCAGCACTAGAGGATGGCTTGAAGCCTGATGGCTGAAGGGCTGGAGCAGAGGTACCCTCATCTTCACCACTAAAATCAACCTGTTTGCTGGGAAAGTGGGATGGTGTCCGTAATGGAAAGGTGAATATTAGCCTGATCCTGGCAGTGTTTGTTACAGGCAGCCACCACTTCCTTTGGGGAAGAATTCCTAAGACTGGTGATGACTGCAAGGAGGATGGGGACAAAGAACAGGGAAGGATAATCCCAGAATGTACCTTGAGTTTATGTGAAAGGAAGAAAACATCCATCCAGAGGTCAAGGTCCCACATGTTCTCCAGCAATATCCAAGGGGCCAAAATAGCAACCTCTTCCCAAAATTGGTTTAGGTTGTTAATCTTTACCTTGAAATCTTGAGTAACCAAAGGAGTGTTTAGAGCCCTAATCTGGGGTTCCTTGATGGGAGAGGGGTGGAAACCCATGACAACAGGCACAAAGGAAACAATGATTGAACAGGTAGGATGAATATGACAGAAGAGGTGACTAAAGTCACTGTGTACTAAGCAGGTGACTCCCTCAGGTCATAGGCCTTATCCCTGAACAGTGTACTCACAATAGAAAAATCATTCAGGAGCTGATCCCTGGTACCACTACTTGGAAAACCAGCCTCTATGTCAGGTACCAGGATGAATCTGGACCAAAAGTGAAAATGACCAAAGACAAAGAAGACAGAAAAGATGGCAGCTGCACACTCACTGCAGTATGCTCAACCAAAGAGAAAGAAAAACAAAAATATGGTCAACACATGCTCACCTTTGAACTGAACCAAGACCAAAAGCAAAGTCACTAATGGACAGATAGAAAAGACAAAGAAGTCAAAAATGAGGTCCACATGGTCACTTTCATGGGACCCACAACATAAAATGCTAAATTTGACCCTTCCAGTCTATGCTGGTCCCCTGAGCTAATGCCCCCAAATCCAGAGGAGGCTAGACTTAGAAGCTCTATTGTGACCAGGAATAGAATAATAGGATGACAGGTTTTCAGGAGCTTTGTCACACAAAAATTTCAGGATCCCAGAAGCAACCTGTATCCCAGTAGCTCTTACAACCAGGATCTCTGGATCATAGAGACAGCTTGACTCTGAGTAGTTCTGACACAACCAAGATAACAGGACAGACAGGCTCCAGTCAGAGACAGTGAGTGAAGATAGCACAGGAGATAACCAGTTGGCAAAAGGCAAGCACAAGAATGTAAGCAACAGAAACTAATGTTACTCGGCATCATCAGAACCTAGCTTTCCCAACACAGCAAGTCTTGAATACCCTACGACACCAAAAAAGCAAGATTCAGATTTAAAAACACTTCTCATGTTGATGAGAGGACTTTAAGAAGGACATAAATAACTCCCTCAAAGAAATACAGGAGAAAACAAGTAAACAGGTAGAAGCTCTTAAAGAGAAAACACAAAAATCTTTTAGAGTATTACAAGAAACACAACCAAACAGGTGAAGAAGTTGAACAAAACTATCCAGAACATAAAAATGGAAGTAGAAACAATAAAGAAATCACAAAGGGAGACTATCCTGGAGATAGAAAATACAGGAAAGAGATCAGGAGTCATGGATGCAAGCATCACAATCAGAATACAGAGATAGAAGAACAAATATCAGGTGCAGAAGATACCATAGAAAACATTGCCACAACTGACAAAGAAAACACAAAATGCAAAAATCTTGTAGCCCAAAACTTCCAGAGAATCCAGGACACAATGAGAAGCCCAAACTCGAGGATTATAGGTAGAGAAGAGAGTGAAGTTTCCCAACTTAAAGGGCCAGTAAATATCTTTAATAAAATTATAGAAGAAAACTTCCCTAACCCAATGAAAGAGATGCCTATGAACATACAATAAACCTACAGAACTCCAAATAGACTAGACCAGAAAAGAAATTCCTCCCATCACATAATAATCAAAACACCAAATGCACAAAACAAATAATATTAAAAGCAGTAAGGGAAAAAGGTCAAGTAACATACAAAGGCAGACCTATCAGAATTGCACTAGACTTCTCACCAGAGACTATAAAACCCAGAAGATCCTGGACAGATGTCATACATACCCTCAGAGAATACAAAGGCAGACTAAGGCTACTATATCCAGCAAAACTCTCAATTACTATAGATGGAGAAACCAAGATTTTCCATGACAAAACCAAATTTATACAATATCTTTCCACAAACCCAGCACTACAAAGGATAATAGAGGGAAAGCTCCAATACATGGAAGGAAATTATACCCTAGAAAGAGCAAGAAAGTAATCTTCTTCCAACAAATCCAAAAGAAGATAGCCACACAAACAATGCCACTGCTAATAACAAAAATAGCAGAAAGCAACAATTTTCTGTCCTTAATATCTCTTAACATCAATGGACTCAGTTCTCCAATAAAAAGACATAGACTAACAGACTGGATAAGGAAACAGGACCCAGCATATTGCTGCATACAAGAAACTCACCTCAGTGACAAAGACAGACACTACCTTAGAGTAAAAGGCTGGAAAACAATTTTTTAAGCAAATAGTCCTAAGAAACAAGCTGGAGTAGCCATTCTGATATCAAATAAAATTGACTTTCAACTTAAAGCTGTCAAAAAGGATAAGGAAGGAAATCTCATACTCATCAAAGGATAAGTCAACCAACATGAACTCTCAATTTTGAACATCTATGTGCCAAATGCAAGAGCACCCACTTTCATAAAAGAAACCTTACTAAAGTTCAAAGCACACATTGCACCTCACACAATGATAGTGTAAGACTTCAACACCCGACTCTCAGCAATGGACAGATAATGGAAACAGAAACTAAACAGAGATATAGTGAAACTAAGAGAAATTGTGAACCAAATGAATTTAACAGATATCTATAGAACATTTCATCGTAAAACAAAGGAATATACATTTTTCTCAGCACCTCATGGTACCATCTCCAAAATAGACCATATAATTGGTCACAAAAGAGACCACAGCAGATACAAGAAAACTGAAATAATCCCATGCATCCTATCAGATCACCACGAAATAAGGCTGGTCTTCAATAATGATAAAATCAATGAAAAGCCCATGTACATGTGGAAACTTAGCAATACTCTATCAATGATAACTTGGTCAGGGAAGAAATAAAGAAAGATAGTAAAGACTTTTTAGAATTTAATGAATATAAAGACATATCATACCAAAACTTGTGGGACACATAGAAGCGGTGCTAAGAGGAAAACCCATAGCTACAAAAACAAACTGAAGAGAGCATACACTAGCAGCTTAACAGCACACCTGAATGCTCAAAAAGAACAAATACACCCCAAAAGAACAAAAAGAACAAAAAGAAACCAATATACCCAAGAGGAGTAGACAGCAGAATATAATCAATTTCAAAACTGAAATCAAACAAATAGAAACAAAAAAAACCATACAAAGAATCAACAAAACCAGGAACTGGTTCTTTGAGAAAGTCAACAAGATAGATAAACCCTTATGCAGACTAACCAGAGGGCACAGAGACAGTACCCAAATTAATAAAATCAGAGCTGAAAAGGGAGACACAACAATAGAAAGTAAGGAAATTTAAAAACACTCATCAGATCCTACTACAAAAGCCTATACTCAGCAAAACTAGAAAATCTGGATGAAATGGACAATTTTCTAGACAGATACCAGGTACCAAAGTTAAATCAGGATCAGATAAACCATCTAAATAGTCCCATAACCCCTAAAGAAATTGTAGCAGTCATTAAAGTCCCCCCCCTCCAAAAAAAGCCCAGGACCAGATGATTTTAGTGTAGAATTCTATCAGACCTTCAAGGAAGACCTAACACCAATTCTCTATAAACTAATCCATAAAATAGAAGCAAAAGGAACACTACCCAACTCATTCTATGAAACCACAGTTATGCTCATACCTAAACCACACAAAGACCCACCAAAAAAAGAATACTTAAGACCAATCTCTCTTATGAACATTGATTCAAAAGTGCTCAATAAAATTCTTGCAAACTGAATCCAAGAATACATCAAAACAATCATCCATCATGATCAAGTAGGCTGTTTCCCTGGAATGCAGGGATGGTTCAATATATGGAGATCCATCAACAGAATCCACTATATAAATAAACTGAAAGAAAAAAAACACATGATCACCTCACTAGATGCCAAGAAAACATCTGACATGACTCAATATTCCTTCATGGTAAAAGTCTTGGAAAGATCAGGGACTCAAGGCCCATACCTAAACATAGTAAAAGCAGTATACACCAAACCAGTAGCCAACATCAAACTAAATGGAGAGAAACTTGAATCAATCGCACTAAAATCAGGGATTAGATAAGTCTGCCCACTCTCTCCCTACCTATTCAATATAGTACTCAAAGTTCTAGCCAGAGTAATTAGACAACAAAAGGAGGTCAAAGGGATACAAATTGGAAAGGACAAAGTCAAAATTTCACTATATATTTGCAGATGATATATATACTTAAGTATACTTAAGTGACCCCAAAACTTCCACCAGAGAACTGCTAAACTTGATAAATAACTTCAGCAAAGTTGCTGGATATAAAATTAACTCAAACAAATCCATAGTCTTCCTCTACTTAAAGAATAAACAGCCTGAGATTGAAATTAGGGAAATGACACCCTTCATAATAGTCACAAATAATATAAAATACCTTGGTGTGAATCTAAACAAGCAAGTGACAGATCTGTAAGACAAGAACTTCAAGTCCCTGAAGAAAGAAATCTAAGAAGATCTCAGAAGATGAAAAGATCTCCCATGCTCATGGATTGGCAGGATTAATATAGTAAATATGGCCATCTTGCTGCAAGCAGCGTACAAATTCAGTACAATCCCCATCAAAATTCCAACTCAATTCTTCACAGAGTTAGAAAGAAAAATTCTCAAATTCATATGGAATAACAAAAAACCTAGGATAGTGAAAACTATTCTCAACAATAAAATGTCTTCTGGGGGAATCACCATTCCTGACCTCAAGCTGTACTACAGAGCAATAGTGACAAAAACTTCATGGCATTGGTACAGAGATAGGCAAGAAGATCAATGGAACAGAATTGAAGACATAGAAATGAACCCACATACCCTTGGACACTTGATCTTTGACAAAGGAGCTAAAACTATTCAGTGGAAAAAAAGACAGCATTTTCAACAGATGGTGCTGTTGAAATGGAGGTCAGCCTGTAGAAGAATGCAAATCGATCCATTCTTATCTCCTTGTACAAAACTCAAGCCCAAGTGGATGAAAGACCTCCACATAAAACCAGATACACTGAAACTAATAGAAGAGAAAGTAGGGAAGAGCCTCGAACACATGGGCACAGGGGAAAAGTTCCTGAACAGAACACCAATGGCTTATGCTCTAAGATAAAGAATTGACAAATGTGACCTCATAAAATTGCAAATCCTCTGTAAGGCAAAGGGCACTGTCAATAAGACAAAACAGCAACCAACAGATTGAAAAAAAAGATATTTACCAATCCTACATCTGATAGAGGGCTAATATCCAATATATACAAAGAACTCAAGAAATTAGACTCCAGACAATCAAATATCCTTATTAAAAATGGGGTACTGAGCTCAACAAAGAATTTTCAACTGAGGTATATAGAATGGCCAAGAAGCACCTAAAGAAGTGTCCAACGTCTTTAGTCATCAAGGAAATGCAAATCAAAACAAACCTGAGATTCCACCTCACACCAGTCAAAATGGCTAAGTTCAAAAACTCAGGAGACAGCAGATGCTGGCAAGGATGTGGAGAAAGAGGAATACTCTTCCAATGTTGGTGGGATTGTAAGCTGTTACAACCACTCCGGAAATCAGTCTGGTGGTTCCCCAGAAAACTGGGCATAGTATTATCTGAGAACCCAGCTATACCACTCCTGGGCATATACCCAAAAGATGCTCCAGCATATAACAAGGAAATATACTTCACTATGTTCATAGCAGCCTTATTTATAATAGCCAGAAGATGGCAAGATGTCCTTCAACAGAGGAATGGATTCAGAAAATGTGGTACATTTACACAATGGAGTATTACTCAGCTATTAAAAACATTGAATTCGAGAAATTCTTAGGTAAATGGATGGAACTAGAAAATATCATCCTAAGTGAGGTAACCCAATCACAAAAGAACACACATGGTATGCACTCGCTGATAAGTGGATATTAGCCCAAAAACTCACAATACCTAAGATACAACTTACAGACCACATGAAGCTCAAAAAGAAGAAAGACCAAAGTGTGGGCACTTCATTCCTTCTTAGAAGAAGTAACAAAATACTTATAGGAGCAAATACAGAGACAATGTGTGGAACAGAGACTGGAGGAGGGACTCCCCCCATTCCAGGGGATCCATCCCAGGTGCGATCACTAAATGCAAACATTGTTGTGGATGTCAGGAAGTGCATGCTGACAAGAGCCTGATATACCTGTCTCCTGAGAGTCTCTGCCAGAGCCTGACAAATACAGAGACAAATGCTCACAGCTAACCAATGAACTGGGATCTCCAATGGAAGAGTCAGAGAGAAGACTAAAGGAGTTGAAGTTGCTTGTGGCCACAAGGGGAGAGCAACAATATCAACCAGCCAGAGCTCTCAGAATCTAAACTACTAGCCTGGGAACACACATGTAGGGACTCATGGCTCCAGCTGTACATGTAGTGGAGGATGGCCTTGTCTGGCATCAGTGGAAGAGGATGGCCTTTGTCCCATGTAGGCTGGATGCCCCAGTGTGGGGAAATTAGAGGACAGGGAGGTGGGAGTGAGTGGATGGGTGAGGGTACATTCTCATACAAGTAGGAGGAGGAGGGATGGGATAAGGTATTTCTGGAGGGGGGAATGGGAAAAGGGGATAATATCTGAAATGTAGGTAAATAAATTATCCAATAATTTTTAAAAACTTAAAAAATAACCAGATAATGGTACTGGGTATGGCAGTCCAGCATTTAAGACTTTTTGTCAGCAATTCAATATTACCCATATTACTGGGATTCCTTATAATTGTCAAGGACAAGGGACTGTGGAAGGGACCCATAGAACTTCAAAACAATATCTTCATAAAATAAAAAAAGGGGGAGGTATATCCCCATACACTACAAATCTATTTATATCATGTTCTTTTTATTTTAATTTTTTAAAAAACATTTGGATGCCAAGGAACTTTTTGCTGAGTGTCTATGGTGTCTAGAACTAGGCATACTTATGCCTAGGTGAAAGGGAAGGATCCACTTCCTGGCATATAGTGATAGGAGCCAAGACTTCCTTCTTTCTGAGAACAAATGTCAGTTAAGTAGATAGCCTGAGTTAAGGGATACTTTATTGTCCTTCTTCCTGAGAGCAAATGTCAGTTAAGTAGGTAGCCTGAGTTAAGAAAGACTTTATTGGCCTTCCTGCCTGGGAGAGAAAATTAGCAACTTGAGCCTAACAAATGTTTGAAAGTGGTTTGGTCTAAAGAATGCTTGCAAGAACTTAACAATTACTGGATGGCCCTGGATCCTGACCCTCCTGCTTGCTTGTCTTTTTAAAGGCAGTCCACCAAAAATGTTTAAGACTCAATCAGACATTCAGACCTGTGCTTCTTCTTTGTGTCTCTTGTCCTGTCATTCTTTTGCCCCCTTCCCTAGGGTCTCGTCGAATCCCCAAGGGCTGGGACAATATAGCATGATCCCGATCAGGTATTTAATACGAGGAAGAGGGCATGTTTGTGTTTTTCTGCAGGATGCTGAAGGAGCATGGCTGCCAGAGTGACGGGTGATGCCAGGACAAAGAATGATGCTGACCTGTGAGCTTGCTGAGTGCCCTGACAATGGTGACTGGGAAGCTGTACTGGACATATGTTCTGACTCAACTTTGCTTGCCTATATATATCCCATATGGGACAAGCTGCCTCACCTCAAGTTATTATACCGTGTGAAACAGAGAATCAAAACGAGAAGTTATAACGACTCTTGTATTTTTCTTAAATGTGACCAGTTATATGTACTCAATCATGGAATGGTCTAGAAATTATTCCAATATTGGAAATAACAGTCTTCATTTGGAAGGCTGGTTCTAGACATTTTCAGAGATATATTTGGAAGTTAACTGCAGTTCTCTATGATGTTATGTTAGCAAGAGACAAGTTTGTGACAGGATCTGTATTTCAAACTAGTGTTAGTACATGTGTTAAGACTCTTTTAATTATCAAGTTAAAATTACTTTTGTTTCTTCTACAGTATTTAATGTAAGTTGCATTAATTTTACACTTTCTAATTGTGTTAGTTGAAATCTGGCATGTCTGTTACTGGTGTCTATTCACCAGCTTTTGTTTTATTGCTTTGAGTATCACAGAACCTTGGTATTCTGAAAAAAAGCTTGCAAGTACTGGAAGAAGTGAGTCAGTCTTTAAGCAGAAGCAAGAGAGTAGTGGGCTTGATTATTGCTGGTATAACAGTTTTAATTACATTAATTGTTAACACCACTGCTTCTGCAATTTCTTTGACACAAGAAGTTAAGACAGCTATTTTTGTTAATCATTTAGCAAAAAAAAAAAAAGTTACTAATGTGTTGAATATGCAAGAGGATTTAGATAAGAATTTGGAACAATGGTTTGATGCTTTTTATCCTATTCAAACTATTGGAAGGAGGTTCAGAGTTTAAGAGTAAGAAACCATCTCGAGTGTCATGCCAAATAACATTGGATTCATGTTAGTTCTAAAATTTACGTTGGTAGTCATTATAATTAGGAAAAAGTTTAAAGACACTTCCAGTGTATTTGGATGTTTTAACTTTGCATAGTGAGCTTATTAATTTAAAGAATGCTGCTCTGCTAAGCATTGATGTGGCAGATATTGCTGATAAAATTACCCATGGCCTAAGGTCAGATTTTCCATTCTGGTCAAGATTTACAAATGGCATGTATAGCTTGATCATGCTAGCCATTTTTGTCCTGGGAATACTTTTATTCTTGCCCATAGTATTAAAGCTTGTCTTTAACAACATCAACATGTTGGCAGCCAAAATACATGGCTTGAAAATGGACCCCCAGACAGAGTTATTAAATTAGCAGGCTGGCAAGCCAAGGATAGGTAAGATTCTGCACAGAGACTTACCAACGTAAGACAGAAATGCATTGCTTTTGATAATGCATATTCCATGATGGATAAGGAAGGCATTATTGTTAGAATGACCTAAGACAGACTCAGTCTTGTTTATGAAATATAAAAGGGGGAGAGGTGGAGAGCTTTGGGAGCTGCTTGGCAAGAATCTGACAGGGCCAAAGACAAGGAAATAGGCTGCTTAGCAGGGATATGACATTGGCTAAGGACAAAGAAGTGGGCTTCAGGCAGGAATCTGACATTAGGCTAGAAGAAAGAAGTAATTTCAGGTAGGAATCTAAATCTTAGGTTAGAACAAGGAAGTAGACTTCAACATGAAATGATTTTGGGCTAGGACAGGGAAGTAAGCTCAGATATTTTGGTCATCCTGATAAGCCCTTAGTAACAGTGATTACGGGGGTGTTCACAGAACTTTGTTTATTCCCTTGCTTGTTCTGTGACTATTTATGTTTATTGTCTTGCTTGTCCCTTGACTATTTGCATATATCGTACTGCTAGTTTCTCAACCTAGTAATGACCTTAATACTTGCACATAATTTTAATGGTATAGAAGCAAAAAGAAGGAGCAGGGATGGGATAGGGGGTTTCTAGGGCAGGGAAATGGAGAAAAGAGATGACATCTGAAATTTAAATAAAATATCCAATAAAAATAATGTAGTTAACACAGTAGAAGAAATTAACCTTTCATAAATTAATTTTTTATAATGCTACACAGTAGACTTTCTTCTTTTAAAATGCCATAAGGTCATAATAAATTTCCTCTTGAATAAAAAAAAAAGAAAGAAAAAAGAAAAAGAAACAAAACCCCACTAAATTCACAAAAGAAGCAATGCAAGAGGCCACAATAGCAGCACTGCTAGGAGCAGAACACATCAGGTCAAACCATGAGCACAGACCTTGCAGCAACAGGCAAAAACCAAGCCCCAGAAATGGAGTTTCAAAAGTAGCCACAACACAACAATGATGATGTAGTCCATCTACCACACTGGGTGCTAGATGTTGCCTGTGCCCTAGACTACTCACCTCCTGACCCTACCTGCCCTTGGGTGTTGGGGTTTAGTTGACACAGAGTCAATGACAAAGACTCTGGGAGCAGGTAAGAAACATCACAACAAGGTCACCCGAATACTGCTGCAAGCTCCTTTAATACACTCCACCTGTGCCCCATTGGTCCCATGAAAGCGTCTCTTCTAAATAGCAATTCTCGATTGGCTAGCATTGTCTGCACCAGCAATTCTTGGTCTTTCAGTCAGTCCTCAATCAGGTCCTCCTGCAGGAGATGCTTTTGCAGCTGCACAGCCCCCAGCATTTACATAGAGGTAGTCCCACCATTCCTGCTACACAACACCTCTGGATTTAATCTGGGGACAAATACAAATCTTTCTTTCCTTTCCCTATCTAAATGATACAACTTTCTCCAAACATCATACATGTGCCAATATTGTTGAAATGAGACTCCTGCTGCTGTGGGCCAGCATTTATGCACCTGTATATGTATCACAAACCACTAGGCTCTTGGCTAGATTCCTCTTATGTCAGGGAGGTGGATGTAGTTTTGTTCTATTTTTTTAAGTTAAAAAAAATCCTTACTTTTAAAATTCCCAATATCACTATCTCAATTCACATGGCAATATATTTGATGAAATGAAAAGCAAAGCTATACAGATAAAAGACCTCATGAAGGCACATTTCATTGTTACTACATTGCATGAATCAGGAGCTGCCCCCCCCCCTTTTTTTTTTTTTTTTTTTTTGCAAAATATGTCTATGATAGTCCTGAACAAGAAAAGTTTCCTGTTTACGCTGCAATAATTTTTCTGACTATGGATGATTGTTTCCTCCGTGGCAGATTTTGCCAGTTCCCCTAAAGCATTTAGGATAACTATCTCAAAGGAACCTGAAGCTTTCCTGACAGCTTCATGTTCTTTCATACCAACGACTGTAGCCTCTTGACACTGCTTTTAAACTTCTGCTACTGTATCTACTAACATCCACCCCCAGATGCATAGCTACCACAGCAAGAACTACAGCTTCTTCAACCAAAATTGTACCCTCTCCAATAGGTCCATAATTTGACTGTTGCTGTCCTCTACAATTTACAAAATCATTACAAGTTCTCACCACCATTATAGTTACCACCACTGAAATTTTCTCCTTTATTGTAACCACCATATCCTCCTCCTCCTCCACTACTAAATCCACCACCTTTATTTCCATATTCTGCTCCATCACCACTGTGGTGAGTTGAATAAAAATGACCTTCATAGGCCCATAAGGATGGTGCTATTAGGAGATGTGGCCTTGCTGAAGTAGATGTGGCCTTGTTGGAGGAACTGTGCTGCTGTGGAGGTGGGCTTTGTGGTCTCAGATGCCCAGGTTAGGTCTAGTGTGGCATTCATTTTTGCTGCTTGCAAACTGAGATATAGAACTCTCAACTTCTCCAGCACTATGTCTGCCTCCATGCCTCCATGCTTTCTGCCAGAACAATACTTTCTTAATTGATAATGCCTTTTTATGTATATGTCTATGATTATTTCAAGTTGATAGGAAGTAAGACCTATGTAATGAGCAAAAAAATGAGTCCTAAGTGGGACTGGGGGAGAAGACTGGCAGATAGACTACACAAGGAACAACATTAGTGTCTCGAAGCTTCAATACTGTCATCCATTTTGAGTCTAGACGTACTTCTTCCAATTCTAGTTGAGTAGTCATCAGTAGTTTTGTTCTTAGTTATAACTTTAATCGTATGTACAGAGGCTAAAACCTGGATAAGAAAGTTTATAGTGTACAAGCTACCCTTTAAGCCAAGTCTGTTGGATCCCATGCCTAGTTGGTATTGATTACAATAAAGAAGCAACCTTACCTCTTTTGTTTGTTATGTGTTTTGAGGTAAGGTCTTTCTATGTAGTCCTTAACCTGAAGGCTATCCTCTTGCCTCAAGCTGCCAGGTACTTCCTTCCCCCAAATTGAGATAGGCATGTGTCATCACCTCCAGTCTACTCTCCCTTCTAAAAAAAACTTTCCTACCTAGTAGCACCTAATTATCTTTAAAGTAACATTCAGGTGTTTGCTCAAGATGGAACAAGCTGTTTATCTGAGGGGAAAGGCTCCTCTCTTCTTTCAATCAGGCAGAGATGAGTGTTGAAAGTATATTTCAGTGGTGGTAAAATTTCTACCATTCTTAGAAGCCTTCCTAGGAAAGTAGTTTCCTTAGCAGTGGCCAGCTGGGGTGTGGGATTGGGTGGTTTTACAGAAGGCCCCTCTGCCGGCAAATCCATGGCTTTGTGACAACATTTCTTAATGGTGTTCCTGGCTGACACAATGATGAAGAAGATCCTCTCTTGAATTAGAAGGAATGGATAGTCAAAGAAACAGACAAAGCAAGAACACAGAGGCACTGTCTGCAAGGAATGCATAAATTATAAGGGGATGTGCTGATACTAGGTCTAGTTCCCTAATTGGTTCTTGATTTTTTGTCAATAAAGAAGACCAATTGTTGTGCAGAAGATATAGGTGGGACTTCCAGTTCCCAGGAGGAAAAAAGACACAAGGAAGGAGAGGTGCTTCTCGGCTATGCTTTGGAGTGAGGAGCATACAGTAATCATGTAAGATCTCAGGACAGCTAGAAACAGCGGACTCTGCTACAGATGGATGGCCAGAGGCTAGCTAATACAAGCCACTAATTTTAAGGTGGGAGGAGAAATAGAGAAAATAATCCATAAGAGCATGCCTTTCCAGGCAGGAGATATTTGAGCCCAGCAATTGTGCTAGCTGGAAAGTTCTAAAATAATAAAGCTGTATATGTGCCCTTTATCAGCGGATTTTAGGGTCTCAGGAGCAGGCAGTTAAAGTGACCCCTCCTGGAGGAAAGGCAAGTAGAGAGAGAGGCGGGTCAATGCTGGTGGCACCAATTTAGCTAAGCTGGGTGGAATAAAAGGGAACAGGGAGTGGGCTGGTAGCAGGGCCTTGATCCTGGGGAAATCGTGCCATAAAACTACACACAACAGTAAATTCTGGCTTATTTGTTTTCCTGGCTTTGGGCATACATGTTTAATTATTCCAGATAGATGAATATCTCCTAGATAAGGAGATGTAATTGTTCTCTGTAACTACCATGGAAAAGTTGTCTGACCACTTCTAGACTATAATTCAAATAATTTCACGGCTGACAATCTTGAGCTCAGATCTCATTACTCTCCTTAGGTGGAAACAGATCAAGTATTCACCACTTAACTGAGAGCCACATTGCTCTGCCAGGGAAGAGGGATTACAGTGTAGGAAGGGACTCATTGCTTTCTGGATGATCTGAGGTTGAGAGACCATTGCATAAAGTTCAGGGTAAGTGGAAGGCCAAATCCACAAGTGTTCTCCTTAAACTGTGACTGTTAGAAATTCTGGGGTCTCCATAATTGTGGTGTGTTTGTCTAACTTGTGTCTCTTTTGTGAAAATATATATAAAGGAAAAGTTCTAGGGCTGAGGGTGTAGCTCAATGGTAGATGTAGCTTCCATGTGCAAGAAAGGTCCTAACTGACATTCACTGTTTACCACTCCACAAACAAAAAAGTGTTGTGTGGCATGCCTTTTAAGCAGAAATGAAGACTAGAAAGAGGCAGTTGCAGGGTGATTTTTGACTCCATGGAGGACAACACAAAACTGCTCCAAAGCCAGTGAGTGGGGCTGACATTGTGATGCCAACATATTGGAGAGAATGCGGAATGAGTGGTGATGACTTATGGTGGTCTGAACTGAAAAATGCAGAAAGCATGGTGTTGTCTTGATTTTGTAGATTCAAAGAAAGCATCCTAACATTGAGCCCGTCACACTTGCTATGGATTGTGACATAATCTAAAGATGCTTTTAAAGGATCATGAAAATTCACATTGTTGACTTCATCCTGGTAAAATCATGTCACCTTCTGGGTGCTGGTATTTTCTGTACCAGCCAAAGTTTGTTATATATGGAAATATATGTGTGTGGGGGGGTGGAATATGTATATTGGGGTGATGGTATCTTTGTCACGGTTTTATTGCTTCAATGAAACACCATGACCAAAAAGCAAGTTGGGGAGGAAAGTGTTTATTTGGCTTACACTTCCACATCACTGTTCATCACTGAAGGAAATCAGGACAGGAATGCAAACAAGGCTGGAACCTGGAGGCTGGAAGTGAGGCAGAGGCCATGGAGAGTGCTGCTTAATGTCTGGTTTTCTATGGTGTGCTCAGCCTGTGTTCTTATAGAACCCAAGACCACCAGCCCAGGGGATGGCATCACTCACAATGGGCTTGACCCTCCTCCATTGATCACTAATTGATAAATGCCTTACATCTGGATCTCATGTAGACATTTCCCAAACTGAGGCTCCCTTTTCTGTGATGACTCTAGCTGTGTCAAGTTGACACACAAAAAAACCAGCCAGTACAGGATGTTATCAAACTTAGGGTTACGATCTACACCCTAGGAAGTCGAGTTTGGTCACCCATCCTTAAAAAGTCAACTGGTGTGCCAGGGGGAAGGGGGGAGGAAGCCAAATTGATAATAGAGTGAAGAGGGAGATAAAAGTAGAATAATTATTTAGTGTCACCCTAAGGGAAAGAGAGACAAGGATATCCAGCCCAACAACTGGGGCTGTGGAGCCCAGTGGCTACATTACCAGGGCCCCAAGAAGAAGACTGGCCAAGGACAACCACTGCAATCGCAAGAGGATTTAATTAGTCCAGTGCATTAGGGCCACTTGCTCATGCAGGAGAAGAAGCAGAGAATGCACTTGGGCAGAAGCCTATATACAGTTTGAACAGAGCAGGTGTTTTTGGTAATAAACTGGTCAGTTGGCATTGGTGGGCTGTGGGGGAACCCTCTAACAGGGAGCTATCTGTTGTCAGATGGTTCCAAATGTCTGATATCCCAAAGTTTTTCTTGGAATCATGTGTCTTCACCCTTTTTGGAAAGGGAGGAATCTTGTGGTTTTTCTTGGTATCCTGTGGCCTCACCCTTCTGGGAAAAGAGGGGGTCAAAGGTAATTTTCTATGGACTTTACATTCCCCCCTTTTTCTTGTATATAGCTCCAATCTTGGAGCTAGAAGCTATTTAACTGAAATCTTGTGCCTGGCTGTCAGTGCCTAGATGTTGATACTGTTGATCTAGGACCATCAGCAGGATAGCATCTATGCATTCCTTAATAAAGGCTATTAATTGATTTAAAATGCAAGGGACAAAAGTTAGCAATAAAAGTAAAATTATCAGGGGTCCTAGTAGGGTGGAAACCAGAGTGGTGTACCAGGGGGAGCTGTGGTACTGAAAGAGTTAAAAATTTTTAAACCTTCCACAGATGGAGTCAAGAGTGCAGATCAGCTTGTTCTGCGCTCTGGGTCCTAGGAAACTAGCTATCCACAAGACAAAATAGATAAGAATAGGGTTTGAGCTGAGAGTTTAGGTCAGCATGCCCATGCACCCTGGATACCAGGAACTAAATTGACCACAAGATAGATTGAATAGAATTTGAACTGGGAGTCAGTGTGCCCATGCACCCTGGATACCAGGAACTGAACTAAAATACGGTTTAATACTTAAGAGAACAAAGAGATATTTCCCCCCTGACCGTTTCTTGAACCTGTCACGGAAGCTGAACACTGGACAGGTGCTTTCTATAGATACTTAATCATGATTTTCCCCCTCGTCTCCCTGGGTTGCGATTTTTCCCTTTAAAAGCTCTTCCTCTTCTCTGGGGGGGCGGGTCATACTTCATTGCTTGCCTCTGCATAGGACAGGCTAGAAGTGCGGCCTCAACGAGTTGAATCAAATATACCTCTTGTTAATTGCATCAAGTTTGGTGTCTTACAGTTATTGGGGTGGCCGTGAATTCCCGAGAGCAGGGAGGGAGTTCCTCCCTTTCTGGCGGGCCTTACAGTACCATGTTTCAAACCAGCTCTGGGTTTGTTCTTTTTCTTTCTTTCTCTTAGCTAGTCCCTCTCTGACCTTAGCCATAGAGTCCCTGAACAGTCCTGCCTATGAACAGCATTCTTCTTTAAGGGCTGCACAGAGCCCCCACCCCCACCCCTTGGAGAAACAAGAGATCTAATCCTCACCTGTTTTGTAACACTACCTCAGAGAGGGAGGTCAGTGGCTCTTGGAGGTAGGTGATCAATTCTTCAAGATTTTCTATGTCTAAATCTATGGCAGCCCTGAGCTTCTGATAAGTTTTTCCTTGTAACACTAGGGAGGGGGCTCCTGTAGTCGCTCCTGCAGCACTTAAATCTAATAAGAGGGAGACTGTTAAGGCTGCGATGAGCTCCCCCTTGACATGATTGCTACCGTCCCACCTGTCTAACATTTCTTCATTAGAATGATAAAGTAACTTGGACATCAATTGTTTCAGGATGCACAAATCTTTAGATAAATTTAGGACTGTGAGGTGGACGAAGGGTTCAGTCCAGTGGAGCAGTTAAGGGAGAAGAATAGGTCTCCTTACAGAGAAACTGATGTGTTGAAGGGACTTGACCAAGGCAGAGTTCCGTACCTTTTACTTCTTGTAGGGTTAGTCCTACTCCTGATTTTTGGGCCCAACAGCGGGATGAGGATTTATTTGATAAACTAACACTGAGGGTGGTAAAAACAATTCCCTTGTAATAGGAGGGAGCTACATCATAGCAGAGCCAGCAGGATGGAGTCTTCTCAAGTATAGCTTCATTGAGCACTAAAAATGTTTTGTTAATGAGTCTTGTCAATGGGGCTAGTTCAGAGGGGTGGAGAGGAGGTGCCCCTTGGCTGTTGGGATTTCTATTGTAACTGACCTTCTCTAGGTAGGTGATGGGGTAGCTGATAGGGGACCCCCGTGGCCTCTTTTTGCTTTTTGTTGGGCCCGATGGTAGTGGGAGTCTCTACCTTAAGCTTGATTGTAAAAAGGAGTCCCTTATCATGCCCAGATATGTATATCAAGAGTCCCCATGTTTTTCCTTTTAACCAATCTTCTCTGACCTTTTTTTCTTGCTGAGTAAACTGAACCCATACAAGGTTACAGGCTCCTGAGCTCTGACAGGGGGATGCTTGTACCTGTTTATAACTAGCAAAATTGGGGAAAATAGAAGAGTTTCTAGTGGCAGTAATTAAGTCCCAGGAAGAGGATGGTTTCCAACGGGCCTGTCGAGTGGTCTCACATCCCCAAGCCTTCCAATAGAATTGGTCTGTGCTCCCACATCTAAACTTTTCTGACTTACTGGGGTCCTGGGACATACATAGAAATCACTAGTTAGTAGGGCACACTGGGAAAACTTGTTAACACATCCCACAATGGCATCCTGAGCCTATTGTGAGTTATCATGTGAGGGGAGGCTGAACGCATGGTGAGTGGAGATATCCCAAGAGTCCAGTCCAACAGCCATCTGGCAAAGGTCAAACACCAGATCTGGCCACCAAGCATAAGAGGGATGACTTTGAGACACCCAGGCTACTTCATCGCCAGTCAAGGTCGATGTTACAAGCTGAGTTAAGTTTAGCGGGTTGATGTGGGCTTGGCCTGGCAGCCAATCTTGACTGGTGTAGTAGGATTAGGGCTCCTACTGAGGTTAGGAGGATCTTCATTCTTGCGGGCTTGTTTAATGATCTTGAGCTTTAAGGGATGGTCTGTCTTCTTTATACTCCAAGATTGATCTGCAGGGGGTGGACAGGTCACTGGTTTCATGTGGGAAGCATGTATCCAGGCAGCTATGCCATCTACCTTGATGGCTATGGGAGTCGTCAGCATCACCAGGTAGGGGCTCTTCCCGCAAGGTTCCAGGGACTGGGTCTTATGTCTTATAGACGGTGTCACCAACATGGAGCCAGTGTGGTACTTCAGTTGTTCCTGGGACATAAAGGGTAGATAGCTAGGACCATATTTTCCTCTGGACTGTCTTGAGGGCCACCAGTCTCCTTATAAGCTCATGGTCACCTTGCTCTGAAATCTTGAGGTCAGGACCCAAGGCCACAAGAGGAGTGGGTCCTCCATAAAGCATTTCAAAAGGGGTCAGATACCCCTGGTAGGGGGTGTTTCTAGCTCTAAACAAGGCCAAGGCAAGGAGCACCACCCAGTCACTGTCAGTCTCTAAGATTAATTTAGTTAAGGTCTCTTTTAAGGTTCTATTTATTTTTTCTACCTGTCCTGAGCTCTGGGGATGATATGTACAATGAAGTTTCCAATTGGTCCACAAGACCTTTGCAAGACCCTGACTTACTATCACCTCTGTTAGGTATCTTAAGTCCATGATAAACATTTTAGATCTCTTAATGGTGTCAACCAATTTTTTTGTTGCCCAGGTGCATCCATTTATGCATTTGTCATAGGAGGAATCGAGTCTGGTCCCGAAGTAGTATAACTTTTCCCTCTTGGGTTTTCCATTGGCCCTCACTCTCATAGTAATTGATGGGGTAACTGGATATCTGGGCCTCTTCCTCCCTGGTGTAGTCCAAGTGAGGCTAACCTTTAGTCCAATGCCACTCTGGCTCCTTGGACTAACACAGGCACAGTTTTATCTGCCAGGTTATTTCCCTTGGCTGTGAGGCTTTCTCTTTTTTGTGGCCTGGGCAGTGAATAATGTTTACCTTGGCCGGTCTGAGGAGGGTACTTAAGGAGCCCCGAATTTCAACTTTATTCTTGATCTTCTTTTCTATTTGACATCAGAAGTCCTCTTTGTTGATAAATTGTTCCATGTACACAAAAGCGTACCTGCTGTCTGTATAAATGTTGATCTTTTCCCCTGCCCCCAGGTCTAGGGCTTTGGTTAGGGCTATCAGTTCTGCTCTTTGAGCTGATGTTCCTGGTGGGAGGGGTTCTACCCAGACCACTCATTGCCTGTCTATCAGAGCTGCTTCTGCCCTGTGCTGTCTATCTTGTAGGTAGCTGCTGCCATCAGTGAACCAGGTGACTTCAGCGTCAGAGAGTGACTGGTCAGTTAAATATTTTCTCCAGCCTTGCTCTTCTGCCAGTATTTGTTTGCAATCATGGGTAGGTGGCTCACGGTTGGGGTCAGGCAGCAGGGTGGCCGGGTTGAGGGTCACTGGGGCTGTGAAGGTGATCTTATCAGAGTTCAGCAACAACATCTGGTAGTGGGTCATTGGTGCATTAGTAAGCCACAGGTCAGGCGGAAGACTACCACACTCTCGAGGGCATGGGGTGCTGTTGTAGTCAAATCCTGTCCCAAGGTCAGCTTGTCAGCATCCTTGACCACTGCAGCCACTATTCTCAGGCAGGTGGGCCACTCAGCAGCCACCAGGTCTAACTTTTTGGACAAATAGGCAATGGGGCACTTCCATGTGCCCAATGACTAGGTCAGTACCCCCTTGGCCATACCTCCATGTTCGGCCATGTAAAGGTGGAAAGGTTTCTTGGTGTTAGGCATCCCTAAAGCAGGGGCCTCTAGCAGTGCCTGCTTAATGGCCTCAAAGGCTTGCTGTACTCTCTTCCCCCAGTAGAAAGGTTGTCCAGTTCTAGTCAAGAGATAAAGGGGAGCAGCTAACTCTGCAAACCCTGGGATCCAGAGTCTACAGAAGCCAGTCATGCCCAAGAACTCCCATACTTGTTTGGGGGTCCTTGGAACAGGGATATGGAGAATAGTCTCTTTTCTCGATTATGATAGCCAGCACTTCCCATCTGCTAGCAGGTACTCCAAGCATTTTACCTTTTGTTGACAAATCTGGGCTTTTTGGGCAGAGGCTCTGTAGCCTTGAGCACTCAGCTCTAAAAGTAATTGTTTGGTGCCCTTGAGGCACTCCTCCTGGACTTCGGCAGCTATCTGCAAGTCATCAATGTACTTCAAAAGAGTCACTTGGGGGTTTGACTCAAGGTACACTGTGAGGTCATAATAGAGGGCCTCTTTGAAGAGGGTAGGTAAATTTTTGAACCCCTGGGGCAACTGAGTTCAAGTGAGTTGTTCCTTGGTTCCCCTCTCAGGGTCCTCCTATTCCAAGGCAAAGTGCTATTGACTTTGAAGGGTCAAGGTCAGGCAGAAGAAGGCATCTTTGAGGTCCAGAACAATATACCACGTTCTGTGGGTGACAACGAGCTTAATAGAGTATAGAGGTTGGGCACAGTGGGATGGATGTAAACTACCCTCTGGTTTACCTCTCTTAGATCCTGTACTGGGAGGTAATATTGGGTGCCAGGTTTCTTGACAGGCATAAGCAGAGTGTTCCACTCTGACCAGCATTCTCAGAGGATCCCCAAATCCAAAAGCCTATTGATGTGTGGTCTTATTCCCTTCCAAGCTTCCTGAAGCATAGGATACTGGCGCACCAATATTGGGTTGGCAATGGCTTTTAACTCCACGTAAATGGGAGGCTGTTGTGTAGCTTTTCCCATACCAGCTGTCTCAGCCCGTGCTTGAGGAAAATTTGGAGCCACCAATCTATGTTCAAAGGCTTTTCTTGATTTGTCTCAAATAACTTATGTTCATCTTCTAATCTGACTGTCAATACATGTATAGGCTCTCCTCTTGGACCCTGGATAGTCAGGTCTTCTGGAAAGAAATGTATTTGGGCACCCATTTTGGTAAGTAGATTATGGCCCATGATGGAGTAGGGGGATTCTGGGATAACCATGAATGACTGTGATACCTGGCCCACCCTTAGATCAACTGATCTTTGGGTAGACCATGAATATGGTTTGAATCCTGTGACCCCTTGGACCCAGGACTTTTTCTTAGATAATTGTACCTCTGTGTGAAGGAGGACAGAGTGCTGAGCCCCCATGTCTACCAAAAATTGAGTAGGTTTCCCCTCTACTTTAAAGGTTACCCTGAACCCCATCTCCCTTATTCACTTTTATCTCCCAACCAGAATCTTCTGAGCAGTCACCTTTTGTCTGGCCTCCTCGCCTTGTTTCTTTTGATTAGGACATTCTTGGGCCCAATGGCCCCTATCTTTACAGTATGCACATTGGTCTTTCTCCAGAGGGGGCCATTTTTTCTAGTGGGTGGTTGAGGCTCAAATCCCTCCTCCACTCTCCCTTACCTTTGTAGCTAGGATCTTTTGTAGTTTTCTATTCTGGAGCTTTTTCTGTAATTCCCTAGCCTCTGCTTCTTTCTGTTTTCTTTCTTCTTTTTCTTCCTCTGCTTCCCTATTGTGGAATACTTTCTCCACTGCTTGCACTAATTCCCTCAGGCACTTATTTTGCAATCCCTCTATTTTCTGTAGTTTTCTTCTGATATCCCTAGCAGCCAGATCTATGAAGGTCATGGTTACCGTTGCCTTGTGCTCTTCTGCAGAAGGGTCGTGTGGAGTGTACTGTCTAAATGTCTCCATGAGTCATTCTAGAAAGACTGAGGGCGACTCATCAGGGGCCTGCCTGACTTTTCTTACCTTGGTCAAATTAGTGGGTCACTTGGCGGTGCCCTTGAGCCCTGCTAACAGAGCCTGGTGATAGACCTTAAGGTGTTCTTTACCTCCTGCCGAGTTGTAATCCTAATCAGGTCTCCAGAGAGGGAATTCTTCATCAATGTTTGCAGGGTTCAAGGCAGGGGCCCCATTGACCCCTGGGACATTCTTTCAGGCCTCAAGGAGAATGTGATCTTTATCCTCAGTGGTAAAGAGGACCTGCAAGAGTTGTGGGCAATCATTCCATGTGGGCTGGTGAGTGAAGAAAATAGATTCGAAAAGGTTAATGAGGTCTTTTGGGTTGTCTGAAAAGGTGGGTGTTAAGCCTTCCAATTATAGAGATCAGCAGTAGAAAAGGGTCAATATTGCATGACCTGGTTCCCATGACCGACCATGAAAGATAAAAAGTGTACAAGGACATCCTTAGAAGAACAGAGATATGTCCAAATGAGTAATGGGCCATCTGGTGTTCCTCCAAACTCTTTCCCCCCCTTTTTGAGGTCTTCTCAAGGTCCAAGAAACTGCAATTTAAGTTTAACTACATACTATGCTAACTTAGATAAGCTTCCACCTACAGGAATTGCCCTCTGTCCCATCAACCAGAATAATTTGCTGATGTAAAACAACCAATCATGTGTACCCACATAAAAATCTCCCACTTCCCCCACCCCTTGGCTATAAAAGTCCTAATTCTTAGAGTCTCCGGGTCAGTCCCTCTATCTTCTGTGTGAGATATGGAGATAGGGACTAGCCCAGAGCTCTGATTAAATCGCCTCATGTGCTTGCAACAAGTTGGTCTCTCCTGTGTCCTTGGGTGCATGCTGTCCTGAGACTTGAGTGGGGTCCCCTGGGGTCCCCTTCTGAGGAATCTTAGGCCTTTCATGATTTACTAATCTGCGGAGTTACACAAGGGGCAAAATTCCTGGTCAGGGAATTAAAATGTGACGCCCAAAGGCTACACTACCGGGACCTCAAGAAGGAAACTTGTGGAGGGCAACTGCTGCAATCGCAAGAGGATTTAATTAGTCCAATGCATTGGGGCCACTTGCTCATGCAGGAGAAGAAGCAGCAGAGAATGTACTCAGGCAGAAGCCTATATACAGTTTGAGCAGGGCAGGTGTTTTTGGCGATAAACTGGCATTGGTTGGCATTGATGGGCTGTGGGGGAACCCTCTAACAGGGAGCTATCTGTTGTCAGATGGCTCCAAATGTCTAATAGGTTTTTCTTGGAACCATGTGTCTTCACCCTTTTTGGAAAGGGAGGAATCTTGTGGTTTTTCTTGGTATCCTGTGGCCTCACCCTTCTGGGAAGGGAGGGGGTCAGAGGTAATTTTCCATGGACTTTACAGGGCCTGAGTGAGATCAAGCTTAATTAAGATCAGGGTACAGTCCCAGTGACTCACCATTACCTGGGCTTCAGTCTCATCCTTCAGGGGAGGCAATCTGACAAGTTGTTAGAATTGTGTGAAAACAAAGTTACCAGTATATTTTCATTTTTTTACTCTGACCAGTGCATTTTCTTTTTCTCAGCATGAGATTTCTGGCAGTGTTTCCATTTACTCAGGGCCCATTTTTTTCAATAGTCTGATAGTAAGACTGAGATACATAAATAATTTGTACCAGATAGGTTGTAATAAGGGGAAGCAAAACAAAAGGGTGGATATGTGGTGGGGATAGTGGGATGAGTGAAGGAACCTGAGGAATATAACTCCGTTGGTAGAGTGCCTGAGTTTCATCCCAGGACCACATAGATGTGGCAGCATATGTGATCTAAGAAGGTGGAGACCAAAGGATCAGAAATTCAAGGTCATTCTCAGTTATACTTTCAAGTTAGCCTGGGATGCATAAGACTTTGAGGAAAAAAAAAAGATGGTCATTGCAATAATTACTGTTAAATGCCAATTTAGCAATCCAACCACTTTGATGTGAGCCTTTGGGTGTGCCAGTGTGGGTTATCTTGATTGCTTTCATTGAGAAAGAAGATTGTGTTCTTTGCCTGGCTGCAATCCTGGAGAGCTCAACAAAGGAAGCTGAGCAAGTAGCCCCAGGCATTTGCAAGTTACAATAGCTGGGATTTCTTTTCCATTACAAAAGTCTGTTTTCTCATTCTAATTAAAATTGATGAAGTCAGATCTTGCACTGGGATGGGGCTAGCCCCTAGAGGCTCCTTGTGTTGGAAACTTGACCCTTTGTGAAGTGCTCTTGGGAAGAGGAGAGACATTAAGAGGTGGGGTCTGGTGAGAGGTTTTAGGTTATTGGGGACATACCTAAAAAGGAGATCTTGGGGCTTTGTTGTCTTCTTATCTCTTCCTTTTGCTTCCTGGCATCTAGCAGGTGAGCAGCTTTGTTCTAACTCACATACACCCCAAAGTAAAGGAGGCAATTTGTTATAGATTGAAAACTCTGAAATTGTGAAGCAAGATAAAGCATTTCTTATTGTGCTGATGTATGTGCAAAGGCATAGAGAGGCCAGAGGTCAACCTTAGCTATTTCCCATATATTGGCATCAGGGGCTGTAGACAGAATCCAGAATCCAGAAGTGATGTCACCCTTAGGCGACAAGGACCCCTGTGCATCTGTTGCCATGGCAACGGCCACACATTTCCAAATGCATCTCACTTGCACACCTCACCTGCGCTCCTCACCTTCACCTACTGATGCATGTGATTACATCACAGCATGAATAAAAGGCAGAGACCCCCAACCCCTTTGCCTCTTCTTCTTCTCCTCCTTCTTTCCTTCTTCTCTTCCCAGCTTCCCCCTAATAAACCTCTTCTCATGGAGCTGTGCTGGCCTGGTGTGATCTGTCTGGAAAGGAGCCACCTTCTAATACAACATTTGGTGTTGAGACTTGAGAATCACTAGATCACCTGCCACAACTGCTGCCAAGGCCACAGTCACCGATGGCAGTGACAGTGACCAACCAACCACCACTGTAGCTGCCACCTTCACCACCACTTGTGGGTTTCTTCCACCGCTGCCACAGATCACCACCCACTCCTGTCACCCCCGCTATGGGGCACACAGACCTCCACCATGTGGGCTAGCTGCTTCCACATGGGTTAAGCCCCATGGGCCAAACCTTATTCAGATAGGTTCACCAGCTGCACAGCCCCATTCTTCTGCTGATAGATCGCCAGACTTTCTCACCTAGCATCAGTCCTTTCTTTAAAGGAAGTTGCTGGGGTAGATGGTCTACCCAAGGACACAGGAGAGACCAACTTGTTGCAAGCACATGAGGTGATTTAATCAGAGCTCTGGGCTAGTCCCTATCTCCATATCTCACACAGAAGATAGAGGGACTGACCCGGAGACTCTAAGAATTAGGACTTTTATAGCCAAGGGGTGGGGGAAGTGGGAGATTTTTATGTGGGTACACATGATTGGTTGTTTTACATCAGCAAATTATTCTGGTTGATGGGACAGAGGGCAATTCCTGTAGGTGGAAGCTTATCTAAGTTCGCATAGTATGTAGTTAAACTTAAATTGCAGTTTCTTGGACCTTGAGAAGACCTCAAAAAGGGGGGGGAAAGGGTTTGGAGGAACACCAGATGACCCATTACTCATTTGGACATATCTCTGTTCTTCTAAGGATGTCCTTGTACACTTTTTATCTTTCATGCTCGGTCATGGGAACCTCGTTTCTTTTGATTAGGACATTCTTGGGCCCAATGGCCCCTACAGTATGCACATTGGTCTTTCTCCAGAGGGGGCCATTTTTTCTAGTGGGTGGTTGAGGCTCAAATCCCTCCTCCACTCTCCCTTACCATTGTAGCTAGGATCTTTTGTTTTTTTTCAGAAGTCACTTGACCATTATCTCAATGGAACATCTTGACCACAGCGTTCTGCCATCTTAACCAGCTAAAGTCTACTCATAACAGATGTTACTTACTACAGTAATTTTTCTCACTTCCGGTTCCCTCAATGCTCCCCAGCACTCACCCCTCCAAATAAAATCACCCCATAAAATTCAAACTTTCTTTAGACAGGGCTGCTTTCCATTTACTTGTCTTTTGGCATCAGCATGGCTCTGGTAGTCTTCTTTCCTGAAGCCTCACATCTGATGTGGTGAATCAGATAGCATATGTGCATGGTTACCCTCCAGGTCACTGTTACTCTCCAACATTCCTTCTGATTTGACCACCAAACTACCAATGGGGCCTCTGATTACCACAGACCTCCTGCTGGTGGCTGTTTTCTTTACTCAACCCTGATTTAGAATTCTCCTGTCCTGCTTCCTTGAGTTGCTCATCTGATCTCCTTTTCGGTAAATGTCTATCTTGGGGTAGCCTGTTCTTAGTATGCTTCCCTTCCAGACTTGTTTTCAGGGCCTTAGCTCCAGCCAAAAGTCATGCTGTCATGCCAGGTGGATCCCCTCACCCTTAGGGCTCCTACACCTCAGTTAGGAACACCTGCCCAATCCTGGCCTTCACCTCACCCACTGTCAAAGTCTTGTTTGCAATGCAGAGCAGAGAAACACTGGATGACCAACGGTCCATCCTTGCCATGAAAGGTTGCCCAGTCCCTCCCTAAAATTTCTCACAGGATACTGTAGGAGTTCTTCTGGGCCTGGTGTCTAAAGACTGATAGTTCCCTAGAACTTGTCCCAACAGTACTCTTCCCACAACGATGGAGAAGAGCCTCAGAAAACAGTCCAGGTGCTGAATCTGTTTCATTTGTTTTAGATATTGAGCTAGGTGGACATACTACTATGATAAAATCTTCCCCTCACAGGTCTCCATAGTGATATTGATGGCAAATGCCACGTCCTCAGGACGCCTGCTCCTTTACTAGGTGTTATCAACAGCATTCTTCTCACCCATTCATTTTCTAGTAATAGCCATATGGCCTACTCCTCAATTAGTCTGAGATCTCATGCAAAAACTCTTTTACTTTACCTACAGTCAGACACGTTCTCTGTCCTCTCTGGTGTTCCCCCAGCTCCACAACCAATACCCCAATATAAAAGTAACTTTTATTCACCAGATGTAATTGTGGGCTTGGAGGCTTACTGCTGAATAAGCTTACTCTTTCTAGTTCTTTCTGAACTCTGACTGGCTGGTTCAGTTCAGCTGTTCAAACTCCTCTCTAAGCTGAGAGATTTCAACTGGCTTCTCTCAGCTTCTAACTGAATTTCTTTGCTTGTTTTCAAACTATCTCTGGCAATCTGTTGCAATCTTCTTGGTGGACACCATGCAGAGACAGCTGCCATGGGCAAGTGAGCTCCCTGGAGATGACCCACTAAACACTTGGCTGTGATGGGTGAGCTCTGGTGAGGCATAGGCCCAGAGACTTTGTCCCAGGATTGCTTCTCGCTACTGATGTGCTTTCACATGTCATTGTCATGCTCCTCATTTATTTGACTTAGTGTGACCCTCACTGCCAATTACCTGAAGGGATTACTTCCTGAGTGATAGCCCATCCTATTGGGTAAATTTTCTACACATAAACATGAAGATGAACGTTCATGAATTAATGCTGTTTAGATGAATTAATGACATTATAAAATTCATTTTAAAGTTCTGGGAGCCAATACCCCCTTCTGCCTGAGAGCAAATGTCAGTTAACAGCCTGAGTTAAGGAATACTTTATTGTGCTCCTGCCAGGGAGAAAATGTTAAGCAGATAAGCAACTCGAGCTGAGAAGTGTTTTAATTGCCTTCTTCCTTGTGAGAAAATATTTAGATAAGTAATTTGGGCTAGGAATTCTTGTGGGCTTAGAGAGCTTTGCAATTACAGGATGACCCTGGACCCTGACTGTTAGATGACCCTCCTGTCTGTTTGTCTTTATAACTGCAGCCTGAACAATAAAATTCAAGCACTCGATCAAACATTCAGACCTGTACTGCTTCCTTGTGTCTCTTGTCCTATCAGTCTTTCACCCCCTTCCCTAGGGTCTTGTCAAATCCCCGCTGGCCAGGGCATTAAAGAATTTTAGGAAGAAAACTTAAGGAATTATATTTAGGTGTTTTGCCAGAAAGATGTAATAAAGTTAGAATCAAGAATAGAATGTGCCCTGTCCTCACGGAATAGGAAGTCAAGGCTGCATAATAAGGAATACAATGAGATTTCATAAATTACACTAAGAAGATCAGTAGGCTTACCATGCACAATACCCCATCCCTCCTAACATCATGTAGGATTGAGACCTATTATCACCTGTTCATGCAAGGCAGGTCTCCCTATCCTGAGTCATTCTTTTTATGATACTCCAATCCTTCCTCCCATGGAAGAGGTTCAGACAGCCCCCATTTCTTTGGACAAGCTCTGGCAACTGACCTTCTAATCTTAAGCCTCTCACTAGCACTGTATAGGTGACCCCTCCCAAATACACTGATTCTCTCTTAAACTTTTTTGCTACAGTAAGCTAAAACCAAATATCCTCGGCTACACTGGTCCATTTCAGGCCACAGGGCTACTGTTCATGAGCAAACAGCAATGGGCAAACACCGACTTATTGAGGTTGTGATGCCAGCGTGATGATTAAGGGCCCCCTGATCTCGTGGACTGCTTCCCAGCAGTGATTCCCTCTGAAATCTTTATTCCAGCTCATTTGTTACCTCATTATTATTGAAAACTGAACACCTTTCATGAAGACATTACAATTACGTTTTATCGTATTTTCCTGGCAACAGGAATGCCTCATACATATGCAAGCAGCTGGTATTCTTGTTGTGGCAGCATCTAGTGAGTAACCACACTGACCTTCTCTCTATGGTGCAATTCTAGGGCACAAAGTAAGGTGATTTTACCTGACTACATGGAAAAATTACCATCTCAGAGAGCTGCACCCGAATCATTTATAGTCCTAAGTATTGTCTTTTGAAGTGTACAGTCCTATAGCCATTAAATAGTATTTTCCAGAAATGTTGGTAGTTCAGAAGTCCATTTTCTTGGGGGAATTTCCTGCATTTCTGCTAGGAGAGGAGGCAGTGCCTATGTTTTGAACTGTGATCAAAAGATGGTGTAGCTTGGATTCCTGGCTGATGATACCATATAAGACACTGTCAATAAATAGTTTCAAGCGCTAGCTAAGTTGTTAGCTTTCACAAGAATTGTTACAGTGCCTTCATAGGAATTCATCAACGTGTGGAATCCTATGGTCATCAAATATGATTCACAGACCCAGTGACATAGCTCATTTTCCTTTGATCACTGTAGTTCTTTAGAATGTTCTCAGTGAGTCCATCCCACATCATTCTCTAGTCTTGTTGTTTCTTGCTTATTCCTATCCCATGTGTTTGTTTTCTGTCTCCTGTGGGAGAACACACATTTTTTTGTAGGCAAGAAGTTTGTTTGCTTGCCTGCCCACCTTAACCTGCCTGGAACAGTGGGCAGCCGAGTTTTTTCTTCCTAACCTATGTTGGGTCAGATTTTCTTCCTGCTCTTCCTTTGAGTCTGGTCTTCAGATGTGAGCACTCTTCATCGTGTCTCTTCTTCTTTATCTTAAGTTAAGCTTCTAATGGTACATGAGCTGGAAATAAGCCTAGCTTTAAAGAGGCACTCATGAGGGAATAACGTGATGGCTCAACAAGTAAGAGCACGTATTGCTCTAGCAGAGCACCTGGTCTATTCCCAGAACCCGCAATGGTAGTTCTCAGTAATTTGATTGCCAGAACCCTCTAATAGCTGAAAGATTACTACTACTACTACTACTACTAATAATAATAATAATAATAATAATAATAATAATAATAATAAATCCTCCTTATAGTGAGGGAGGTACCCTCAGGTGTGTTAATTAGAGATTGTGAGAAGGAAATTACAGGAGTTTTCCTTGGACCGAGTGAGGGCTTTCTAGGAGGGCTAAAGGCTGGCTAGCTTTGCTCTGTTTTAGATACTGTCAGGTAATAGGGACAATATCATGATTAGACATCTTGAAAATTTCTACCCAGAGACAAAGCAGTAGAAAGAGACCTAGACTGACAAAGGAGCAGGCGGTTCTCATCCTAACTGAAACAGGGTTGCTGCTCATTCCAACTGACTCAGTGCTATTTCTGGCTCACAGCCACCTGTAACTCCAGCTCCAGAGGCTTGAGCTCCCTCTTGAGGATTCCAACAGGGCTGCATTTATGTGCACAAATGCTCACATAGGCATACAACTATAAACGTAGTTGAAAAATAAAATAAAACTATTTAAAAAGTGAAATACTTGTAATTGTAGACAAAGGCTATTTGCCTTTTTCTCTGACATTTTGACCTTGTTTCCTGTGATGTTACACAGAATTCTCAGCTGTTAAGGAAAGAAACAGAGTTTACACTCATGTGGCTCATCTCATTTCCTAAATTTAATATGCATCTCAGTGACCTAGCAGCAGAATGGCAGGTGGGTGGGGACATTACTCTTTAAGCGAAGGCCTTCAAGAACACTCTAGTAGTTGAAAGATTGATTTAAAAAAAAAAACTCCTTATAGTGAAGGGGGAGACACAACCTGGGGAACCCTGGGATGTGTTAATTTCAGAGTATGAGAAAGAAATTGCAGGATTTTTGCTTGGATCCAGTGAGAGCCTTCTAGGAGGGCTAAAGGCTGGCTAGCTTTGTTCTGTTTTGGACATTGTCAGGCTTACAGGGAGAGGCTATGACTAGATATCTTGGTGATTCCGAACTAGGGACAAAGGGGTGGGAGAAAATTCAGATTGACAAAGGAACAGCCGTTTCTCATCCTAACCATGAAATGGCTCGGGGCTCGGATGGCGGGGGGTGGGGGGGCGTGTAGTGCTGCCCATTCCAGCTTACTTGTTGCTGTTATTTCTGGCTGTGTTCAGGGATAGTAAGAAACAGCCTGATTCCAGCTGAGCTGGTAGTGGTCACAGATTGGCTCTGACTCCGGACTCTGCCTGGTCTTGAGTGTGGGTACCAGGCTAGCTCCTGGCTGAGAGGAACTTTCTTTTTTCTCACCAGTAGACTGTGGAGAGCCAGTGAGACCTCAGCCTGGAGTTGCTTCTGCCACAGGTGAGAAAGTGATACTTGAGCTGTCAATTGAATTTTCCATGTCAGAACACTTAGTCCTGAAGTGTAGATTCAATTTATAACACAAACCATCCTGTTATGAAGGTGAAATTTGCATTTTAGTTTGTCCTGTTTTTGTGGAAATACAGCACTTCCTCTCTTCTAATTCTATGCAAATAAATAGGTCTGAGCTTATTTGAATCCAGCCTCTAGTCTTTGAATTCTGTTCCCTGGTCTCCAGAAGCATCTGATGGCAAAGGAAATTCCGAGGGATTTCCTTTCCTTGGATCTGAAGACTGTAGCTGTGACAGGTAACAGTTATGGTCACAGGCTGAAGGATGGGGACTCAATAAGCAGGGCTGGGGTGGGTCATAGTCATATGTACTTCTGGAAGACTGCTTTCTGTGAAGACCGGGAAAAAGAGTCAAACACACATCACTGAAGGACATAGGTGACAGGCAGCCTGGGATTGAGTCACTCTGTTTGCCATGTGACCTGGGGAGGTTATGACATTTCCCTGAGGCTCAGTTATTGCACATATAAATGAAACTAGATGTTTTTCTCCTGAGTTTGTTGAGAGGAAAGAACCAACTGTGACAACAAAGAATAAAGGTGTTGTCTGCATATAATGTGGCATGACTGCAGTAAGGCATTCCCCCAAGGAAGAAGGGTCAAAGGGAGACGCCATGAGACTGTCATCGGGGAGGGAGGCAGTGAAAGTTGCCATTGGAGACCTTTGGACTTGAATTTAAAAGATCTGAGTGCTAGTCTTGATACATTCGTAAATCCATTATGAACTCTGAACTTGTCTCTTGTAAATGTTTTATGCCTATATTTGTTAATGTCTAAAACCAGAATAATGGTGTCAAAACTTTTGCTGTACCAGAAGTATTGTGAGCATAAAGTGAGCAAACACAGCCAGCAAGTATTCACACGATAGAACCTCATGCAAGGGGTTCTTGTAAAAGTTCATAACATGATGGAGGGGAGACTCTGTTGTAGAGAGAATATCATGTGTGTTGTGTGGATGCATTACCTGTCCACTAAAAAGCCTATGGCTTAGGCAGAAAATGGGAGGTGGGACATTCAGAAGGCAGAAAGAATTCTGGGATAGAGCCAGGAATGGGAGATTCACCTAGAAAGATATAATGAGACGGATTTATGGTACCAGAACACAGGTAACCAGCCACATGGCAGAATATAGATTAAGATAAATACATTATTTTGGTTATGATTCTAGTCAATAAAGGATCTAGCTATATGGCTAAGGTATTTATAAATATATTTTAAGTCTTGTTTCTGGGAGTGTGGGATTGTGGGGAAGAACTGAAATTCTATACTCTGTCAAGGAAACTCGACAGTCAACTGATTATACACACACTCCTAAAAGCTGTTCATAAGTAGATATCAATATAGAATTTCCTTTTGTTTCTTGAGATATAATATAAAAAGTACCACCTTTTTCTGTGTTTAGTTCCATGTAAATGACATACAGTTTAAATTAAAAGTTTCCAAAGCAGAAATGATGCTTTCTGTTTGCAGATGACATGTTATATGTATGTACACATACACTGTATTTATACACAAATATATTTATGTATGTATGTATATGTGTATGTATGTATGTATGTATGTATGATCTTTGGAATTAGTTTTGGAATTATGATCTTTGGAATTAGAAAAAAAACTATAGGTTTTTTTCTTTATATTAAGCCCTCCTTTTCTCTCTCCCTCTCCCTTTCCCTCTTTCTGTCTCTTTCTTTCTCTCTGTCTCTCTCTGCTTCCTGGTCACCTTGAGGTGAACAGTGTCCTCTATGCACGACGATATTCTGCCTCACTTCAAGCTAAAGGAATGAAGCTATCTGACCTTGGACTAAAACCTATGAAGCTGTAAGCTAAGGCTAAGCTTGCCCTCATTTGAGTTATTTTCCTCTGATGTTGTCTCACAGTGATAGGAACCTGATTTAATGGCTTTGGGGATAGCATTGGGATAGCTGAGGAAGTTGGAGCCTCAACTCTCATCTTACAAAACACTGACTCCTAGTGGATTAAAGTGAAGTGTAAGACCTGAAACTCTAACAGTCCTGAGAGAAACCACAAAGAAGACCCTTTCAGTATTGGCTTTGGAAAAGACAGTTTTGTGCATGACCACAAAAGTCCAGGAACTAAAAGCAAAAAACCAGTCAAGTGGGATTAGGTCACACTTAAAGGCAATGTGGCAAAGGGGACTATAACATGAAGAGACATCGTGGGATAAGAGAAATATTTGCCAAGCACAAGCTTGATAAAGACTTGTTATCCAAGTCATATAAGGAACTTAATTTGATAGTAAGAAACCTGGTAATGGGTGAAGCATATACATAGACATTTTAAAACAAAGATGAGCAAATGGCCGACAGGGATAAATAAACTCACTCGGCAGCAATGATTATTTGAAGTGGAAACTTGAGGGTTCTTTGGTAAGTTGGTTGGATGGTGTTTTGCTGGGGAACATTTTGTTAAAATGGACACAGGTGTGAAAGGCTAAGGGAGACTCATGAAGGAACGTTTCACTGAAGCAGACACAGGAAAGAGGATGTTCTGCTAAAGCAAGCATGTGAGAGGACACGTGATGAAGGATTCTTTGTTAACCACATGCATGTATTGGTCTGCCTTATATTTCGTAGCTGAGCTGCATTTGTCAGGACGCCATAGAGAAAAATGCACCAAAAAAACTTCTGGTGGTGTGCTGAAGTTTGTTCCTGCTTCCTCAGACTTGGGCTGATTGGATGGATGAACATGTTGAGACAAGGTATGTGAAGGACACATGATGTTTGGAGAGTATAAATAAGACTCAGTGGACAGTGACAGAGACAGAGCTTGTCTTGCTGATAAGGCTAGCTTGTGGGTCTTGCATCTTCTCTGATCTTCGATTCCCTGAGAGAGGCACAGCCCGGAACTTCTGGTGTTCCTGCTGGTCCCTTCTGCTGACTTGAGCAGAGGCTGGGGCCTGGCTGTCTCTGCTAGGTCATGTCACCTCTGTTGCTAACCCGACTCTACTGAACAAGACTCCTGGTGTATCCATGAGGTGTTTGTGAGAGGATTGAGCTGCCGCTGCCTGCTAACCTGTGAACTGAACTGCTGATTTCCAGACAACACAGATGGGAATTGCTTCAAAGAACCTTTCTATACAGGGGTCCACTTCCCCGCATCCTTTCTTTTTCACGACCTTTAGTGGGTGGTGAGCTACAAGGAAGGGTAAAGCATTCAAGAACCATCATTAAAAATAGGTTTTGAAAAATTTAAATTACAATTACTGGATAAATGCAGATTGAAACCAAAATGAGACACCACCTCACACCTTTTGGGTATGTCTATTATAAAAAAGAAACAAGGTGATAAGTGTTCACTAATCTGCTGATAAGTGGACTTCCAATCTGCAATGGCTATATGTACATACCCACTAGCAATGTATAAGAGTCTTCTTTTCTCCATATCCCTGGTCTCCTTCACTGGCGCCAGAGAACTTGTCTGAGAGCAGATTCCCAATGAACCTGTGTTTAATATAGTTGAATCTGGCTTGAATTGGCTTGTTTCACCGGCGGAGAAATAATTTATCAAAACATGAAATTTGTAATATCATTATTCATAAGAGTAGACACACGCTTGCCAATAAAATGAATAGATAAAATGTGATTCGGGGTGTGTGTGTGTGTGTGTGTGTGTGTGTATGTGTGTGTGTGTATGTGTGT
>JADRCG010010368.1:73356-84198 GCA_019844195.1 Rhabdomys dilectus
TGCCTCTCTGCCTCTCTGCCTCTCTGCCTCTCTGCCTCTCTGCCTCTGCCTCTGCCTCTGCCTCTGCCTCTATCTCTCAAGTGCTGAGATTAAAGGCATGCACCACCACTGCCTTTTAACTGATACAAGTATATATATATGATTTACAACATGATATTTGGAATATATATATATATACATATATACATATATATATATATATATATATATATGTGTGTGTGTGTGTGTGTGTGTTACATAGAATAATTTTCCTGTGTTATCTGACATAACTATCTTCTTGTGATAAGAAGACTTAAAAAATCTACTCAGTGGTTTTTCAACTGTGCAATATTTTATTCCTCTGCCATACTGAGATGTGAGTCCTTACACCAGCATCTCCGTCAGCTCTGCTCAGGCCTTGATAACTACTTCACTCTGCTTTTATGAATTTGGTTTTTTCAGGCCTGAGTGAGATCAGGCAGTATTTGTATTTGACCCTCCGTCCAAGGTTTAGTTTACTTAATATAATATCTATAGATAATTTCACCTGTGTTGTTACAAATAATACGATTTTTTTCCTTGAGGCCTAAATAGCATTGTATGTGCACAAACATACATTTTCCTCATCCAATGTTGTATCAGTTAGCAACTAGATTGATTCCTTAGCTGACTGTTATGAATAATGTTACAATTATCATAGGAACACAGATGTTTGACATTTGGATATCCATTTATGCCCTTCTGTAGTTCTGAGGATTAAACCCAGGACATCACACATACTGGGCAAGAGCTTCACCCTGAGCTACAGCCTCAGCATAACATGAGTGTTTTGCTTTGTATTGTTTTTTCCACTTTTATATACATATCCAGGAGTAGGCTTGCTGGCTCGTATGGTAGGTTCCAATTTTAATTTTCTTAAGGTATCATCATCAAAGTGCTTTCCATAATGGCTGTTCTAATTTGCATTCCTGCCAGCAATGTGATGTTATTCCCTGTTTTTTCCTACAACCTTGCCAAAAGGTGCCTTTTATCATTTTGCTTTGGGAGAAAAGATCTCACCATATCGCTCAGGCTGGCCTCCATCTTGCAGGGATGCTGAGGTTACGGGTGAAGGGCAGCACATCTGGTTCCTTTTGTAAGACTGATCACTATTCTAACAGGTATGATACACATTTCAGGGTTCGATTTGCATTTTTTTCAGATGATTAGTGATGTTGAGCCATTTGAATCTCTTCTGCATAATTTCTAGTTAGTACTTGGGCTGTGTTTTACTGATCTGTGCGCTAGTACACTGAGTCCCCTGTATGCTTTTCATTATTAATCCCTTAGCACATGCATAGCTTATAGATATTTTGTCCTGTTCCATAGGTTGCTTCATTTGTGAATTCCTTGGAAATGCAGATGATTTTTTAATTTAATGAATCCAATTGCCTAAGTTTTGCTTTTGTTGCCTGTGACATTCAAACATTATCTAGAGAAGTGTTCTGATTTTCTCATGTTTTCCTTGAGTAGAGTTTCATAACTTACACCTTCTATCAGTCGACCTATGTACTGCTGTGAATATTTACCTCCCTAGCACGGCTGCAATGTCAGGTATCTGGAACATGCCCTGGGGGACAGAAAAGGGGTCTGGGCAGCAGGATCTATATTTCTAACTCCTTCAAATTCATAATCTTATTTTAAATTAAGGTTTTTTAATGTTTATTTTATGTGTATGTGCCTGCATGTATGTATATGTACCAAGCATGTGCAGTGACTGAGGAGGCCAGCAGAGAGGTGTCAGATACCCTGAGCTGGAGTTACAGACTGTTGTAAGATGTTAAAAGGGTGCTGGGGACTGGATCTGGGTTTTCTTCAAAAGCAGCCTGTATTCTTAAGCCACTGAGCCATCCCTCCACCTGCCCCCTCCCCGAAACTCATTCTCTGGATGTAGGAGATGGTTTCAGGAATTCCTTCACTTTTTTCCTTCATACTTAGTTCTACACAGTGGCTATATATTTCATTTTAGAAGGTGGCATCACTTACCACAGGGAATGGCAGTGAAGTGTGATTTGATTTGTATTTCCAAGGCTTACTCTGGGCTAGGCTCCATGATACAGAGTCATACTCATGATTTCAATGAATCTTTCCAACAGCACATGGGATACTATACTTAACACCAGTTTTCACATAGAGGTGAGACTGGGAAAACATCTTCCACAGATCAACCAACTACCGAGTGATGGATGCCAGACTTGAATCTAGGTCTACCTGGCTACCCCAACCTAGTAATGATTATTGCATTAGTTGGGGTGTTTGTTTGTTTTAAATGTAGCTATTTTTGCTTATGCTAAGAAAAGCCACCAAAACAGACCTTGGAAATATTCAACCAAATGTGTAAATGTGTCTTGCAGCCTATACTCGTGCCTCTTTGTTGAGAATGAAGAACAAAACATATGGCTCAACTCATAACCTATCACAGGGTAGAGACTGCTAAGCACTCATCCAAACTCTGAGCTTGCTTTTCCTCCCTGAACTGTGTCCCAGGTCCTTCTGCGATTCGGAATGGCTCAATAATATTGGGCAGAATGGATACATGTCATCTCCTGCTTGGCCCATGATTAACATACCCTGTGCTATCTTCCAGTCCTGTGTCTCCTGGTAGCTTGATTTTAGCATCCAGTATGACCTCCAAGTGACCTGAACTTCAGTGTGAAGACTTGATAACACAGAGCTTCCGGGAACCAGCTTTTAAACAGAGGAGGGCTGTACATGTCTCTGAATTAATAGGTGAGCACAGAATGAAGGCCCACCATGGTGAAACTGTTATGTATTTTGAGTATGTGCTGCAGCACTTAGCTTGTGCTAATGAACACAGTTACTGGCAGAGCAGCAGGTGCAGGAGTAGAGCATGAGACCCGGGCCAGATGGAGACGAGTGCTCTGTGAAACCCGGGCACGCTCTGCTGAGGCTGCTACTTATTTCCCAGAAAACAAATGTTGTTCTTCAAGGTTTTCTGACTTAATCACTCAATCCTCAGAAAGGCCAGCTACCTAGCTATAGTCTGGGGCATGTCTTGGAGGAGGAGTTCATACATAAACATGATTTGCATATTACATTACTGTATCAGGTTTGCTAATGGTCTCCATTAGTTAAAACCCCAGATACATTCTCCTTTCACATATGCATGCAGAAATTTGTTGAGACCTTGGGCACGTTTGGTGAAAGAAGCCCTTGGTCTTGATCCTGCAAACAGACAGCTCCTGGCCTTGGTCTTAAATGTCTCTGAAACGTCATTTCTTTTCTGAATACTCTGTGTCGAAGGGAAAGATGTCTCGAAAAGATGGTTTTTACTGCAAACAGATGCTTCAGCCTTTCAATGGAGTTCAGTCAGTTTCGAACACTCAGGGCCCCTCTGAGGAAGACAAGCTTGAATTCTCCATCCTTACAACACAATTCACACCTTGTTCGCAGTGTGAAGCTGAAGAGTTGGTGGTTCTTGCCTGGCTGGGTAACCAAGAACTTGCTGAGACTTGCTTTGTTTTTGAAACAGGGTTTCTCACACGATAGCCCAAATTGTCCTGTACTTTCCTATGTAGCCCAGGTTAGGCTTGAACTTAAGATTCTTTTGCTCAGGCTTCTCAAGTGCTTAGATGACAGACACTGGGGGCATGATGACTGATTCTGAAAATTTATGAAATTTATTCTATCAAAGTTATGAGAAAGGCTGTTTAGGGATAGAACCTGGGTGTGGAGACACATGAGTGGCTGTGACAGTGAGGACTCTGGACTGAGAGGCACATGGAAACTTCCTTGTCTGGATGTGATGGGTATACATTGTGCTCACATACAGGGGAACTTTGTACACATTTGCTGAGAATCATGTTGATGAGATGCCATATGACACATGGTTACAGTGGCCTGCTGCCTTTACAAGTGCAATTTAGCAGGTGTTCTAGTTTTGTTACTGTTGCTGTGATTAAAATAAAAGCAAAAAAAAAAAAAAGCAAAAAAACTTTCAAAACAATAAGAGCAGCAACAAAAACAACCAAGCCCTCCCTCAAAACAAGCAAAAAAGCCCCAAATAAATAAAACCCCAATACAACAACAATAAAACCCTACTGTGCTCTAGTATCTATTATGTTTCTGTGATAACAACCCAGGAAAGAGTTTAGTTGGCTTACCCCCAGTTTACAATCCATCGTTGATACAAGCCAGAGCAGGAACACAAGCAGTAACTGAGGCAGAGCCCATTGAAGGTGCTGCTTACATGTTTGCTCACTGGCTCCTGTTCAACTAGCTCTCTTACACAACCTAGGCTCAGCTGCTCAGGAATAGAGCTGTCCATAGTAGGTTGGGCTTTTCTCCATCCATCATATGTCAAGACAGTGTCATAGACATGGCTCTAGGCCAGTTGATGGAGGGACTACTTCATTCGTGGTTTCTTCATCTTTGGTGACTCTAGACTGTGTCTAGTTGACAATAAAAATTAACCAGGGCAGCAGGTTGCCTTCCAAACTTCCCCTGCCTCTCTGCAAGGTGATTCAAGGATTAAGCAGTGGTTATAAATGGAGCCTTTAAAACAGTGGGTGGCATTTCACCAGGGTCATATTAGGGTTGTTATCATTACTGCAGTAGTAATGTTATATTTCCCTTAAATATTGACTTCCAACATATTGAAGTGATTCTTAATGCCTTTCTCTTAATAAACTAACCAGGGAAAAAGAATATAAAACCATTATAGTTTATAGAGATAACATTTTTCGGGTCCAAATGGCATTTGATGTTTAAATGTCTTAATTTTAAATTAGCATACATGGTCATGAATTTATTCATTATACCCGCTGCTTGCCAAATGTCATGCTAAGTACTGGGAATTCTGTTCTAATACAATAAGTCAAATCCATTTCAATTTTTTTTCTTCTGAGGTCTTATGGTATAAATCATGTGTTAAAAATATTTTTTTCTCTAGCTCCACATATTTTCTTCAGAGACCATTTTAGTTTAATATTTTAAATCTCCAAGCTTTGACAAGCTGTCTCAGACGTGTCAACTGCAGCCCGAGGGCCGCATGTGTTCCAGAATAACCGTGAATACAGTCCATGTAGAGGATACTTTCATGTGGTAATGTCAAAAGGTTAGACATCCCTGATTTCTTGTCCTCTTTAAGGTCTTTTGAGATTAAAAGATTGTTACTATATTTATTTATTTAGTGTGTGTGTGTGTGTGTGTGTGGTGTGTGTGTGTGTGTGTGTGTGTGTGTGTGTGCGCGGCGCGCATTGAGGGGGTACTCATGCCCGTGGTACATATGTGAAGATCAGAGAACAACATGTAAGAGTCAGTTCTCTCCTTCCACCATGAGGTCCCAGGAATTGAACTCAGGCTGTCAGATCAAGCTTGGTCAGTAACTGACTTTACTCACTGGCCCAGAACCTTTTTAAATCACTTATGTTAATTGTCCAGAATGTTGGGTTCCATTACTCCATTTCCATACGTGTGTGCAATGCACTTTGGTCACACTTGCTCAGTTCCTAGTGCCCCTCTCAGAGAGCTCTGCCTTTCAAGGGCTCTTCTTTAGCATCCTCTGAGGTACTCACGAGGTCCAGGGCTCAGTCTCTATTAATTACAGCTGACCTTCTCAGCATTTATGTACAGGCTGATCAATTTTTAAGTTAAATTTCAGCTGACTGGCAGCTGTAAGATGATTCCTCATCCTAAGCTTGCTACTTTGTTGCCATTTCCTTCATTCCTCATAAGAGTAAAGTGGGAAACTGTTCCCTGTGGCAGTCAGCCACCTAGAAACTATGCCTTCTGACTTGGGGAGTGCTTCCAGTGGGACTGCCTACCACACTGCCTGTTATTGTCTCCTTAGGAACCATGGCTGACAAACATTGATGCCTTTAGTGTGTGATTCCTTAATGGGCCTGGACAAAGCCACAGACCTTTTACCACACCAAGAGCTAAGCAACCCTGGAAGTAATCGAAGTGTCTTTTGACAGTGTGTGTGTGTGTGTGTGTGTGTGTGTGTGTGTGTGTGTGTGTGTGTGTGTACACGTGCGTGCATGCGCGCAAACACACTCATAGTCTAGTGCAGCCTAGTCTCACAGTGATTTATACCAGTTGGAAGCTGCTACTGTTCTGGGAGATCAGAAAGAAGATTGCCGGCCTTAAAAGGATGAAGCAAAAAAAAAAAAAAAAAAGGAGATGCAGGATGGTCAGGTTTGTGAAAAGCTGCCAGGCTCATCGAGGAATCACAAGAGCAGTGTTGGAAGTTAGAGCAGGAACCTGAGGACAAGGGATGTCCCGGAAGGTCACAAGAGGGACCCACTTTACTCACACACAGATTAGCCCGGGGACACTGGCCAGCCCAGAACTGCCTTCCAGGTTCAGCGTTGCAGATGGTCTGGTTTGTCATCCCATGTGGCATCTGGCTTGTCCCGTACCTGTCTGCTCGACTTTAAAGGACAAACCAGAGGATGCAATAAGTAAATACGCTGCTGAGTTTCTCAGAAAGACTCTGAATTTCTTGTCGTGAGAATCATGCATTTCTAGAGGTTTCCTTTCTGGACGCAATGGCCATTGTTGCCATAGTGGCTCTGATCTGTACAAGGGACAGTTTGGAGACTGTCACTCCCGTTCATCATGCTCTGGTGCGTTTCAGGGTTTCTCAGTCTAAAAGCCCTGTCTCAGTTCCTGAGTACTCAGACAGCCAGAGGGCATCCATGGAATATTTATATATCTCTCTTTCTGTGGGTTGGGGCTGTCAGGGCAGGGAACACTTCCGCTTACCCCACGTTCTACAGTGTAGCGCCTTGCTGTCTGCCCTGTGCACGCTGCACTTACAGCTCGCTTCATTTTCTAGGCGTATCCATTTTTTGGCGTATTATGACCACAGTGTCATAATCCACAGTATCATTTGGTCTGCTTTCCATGCAGTATGTATTTGACATACTACAGTAGAGGTTTTTTTTTCCTGTTATCTCAAGCATGGAAACAGAAGAAAAATTATTTTTTTTAACACATTACGATTTCTAAGATTAAAATAATCCCGTAAGAAAGCCTGTGACAGCTACTCTCTTAAGTATTTTAAAAATTGTTTGAGAATTTTATTCATACATATAATGTATTTTGATTAAATCTACCTCCTATGCCTTCCCACCAAACTCTTCCCCTATCCTTCCACCACTTTCCCTCCAAAGTTAATACCTTCCCCTGCCATCCATCCAACTACTCCCCTTAATGCTGCCTATATGCACTGGGGTATAGGACCATCTATTAGACCTTGGATAACCTCTTAGAAATCACACCTTTGAAGAAAACTCACTCTTCCAACAGCAGCCATCATTTGCCAATAGCTTCTCGGCTAGTTTTATATATATATATACATATATATACATATATATATGTATGTATGTATGTATGTATATATATATACATATATATATGTATACATATATAACTATATAAGAATACTTAACAGAATAATAATCAAGATGTTTTTACCTTTCCATAAGATTCACTAGTAAGGCTGGAGAGGTAACTCAATGGGTAAAGGTATTAATTCTCAATCTTTTTTTTTTTTTTTTTTGGTTTTTCGAGACAGGGTTTCTCTGAATAGCCCTGGCTGTCCTGGAACTCACTCTGTAGACTAGGCTGGCCTCGAACTCAGAAATCCACCTGCCTCTGCCTCCCAAGTGCTGGGATTAAAGGCATGCGCCACCACTGCCCCTCAATCTTAATTATCCCAGTTTGACCCCTGGAACTCATGTAAAGAGCTGGATTCACGGTGTAGACCTGTAACTCCAGCAGTCCATTGGTGGGATGGGAGGCAGAGACAGAATCACGATGAAGTTAGCCTGGAGGACAAGGTGTGGCAGCAGTGACAGTGGAGACCCTGCTCACAAGTCAGAAGGTGAGAACTGACTCCTGAAAATTGTCCTCTGACCTTCACATGCATGGGGTAGGACACTGACCTATGGGCATAACTGGATAAAGGCTTATGGGGAGGTGCTAGTGATGGTGCTGGTGCTGGTGCTGGTGCTGGTGCTGGTGCTGGTGCTGGTGCTGGTGCTGGTGCTGGTGCTGGTGCTGGTGCTGGTGCTGGTGATGGTGATGGTGATGGTGATGGTGATGGTGATGGTGTTGGAGGTGATACTGACTCAGGTTTCTATGGAGCAAAGTCATAGAAGAGAGAGTAATTAGAAGATGGAAGGAAGGAAGGGAGAATTGAGAATAGTTTCTGGATAATACAGTTGTCACCCAAAAGATTGTCCCTAGTGATCTAGGACACTGGTCTTCAATCCTAACTGCATAATGGAATAACCTGAGAATTTTCAAATGACAACAGTGTCAAGACCCCATATTCCATTCATCAAAGAGCATGTGGCTGTTGGTTACTGATGTCAGTTAAGAGTATAGCAGTTCAGAACGCAGAGGAGGAGGAAGAAGGCCCCACTGTCATTAAGAAAATTCGAGACTCCACATTTGGAGTTCTGAGAGCAATCTCTAACAGAGAGGGTTCAGTGTGTATCTCTTTAAGGCTTGCTGTCCCCCAAGATTTTCTTAGGAAGACTATATGATTTACTAAACCAAAGTAGCGTGGGAGAATAATAGTTTCATTTGGTCATAAACTTGAAACTCCAGCATAAAGACCCAGCCCCAGAACTGAGAACGAATGGGAACAGTTTAGTAGGATATTACAGATTAAAGCATCAGCAAACAAAAAATAGGATTCCAACTGTACTATCTGTAATATATATATATATATATATATATATATATATATATATATACATATATATACATATACATATACACACACACACACACACACATACACACACATATCAAACCTCATACACACACATATATCAAACTTCAGTGTAGGCGATTGCTTAGCTTCTGGAAGCTCATAGCTACTCTGTCTCTATCTCTGTCTGTCTCTCTGTTTCTCTCTGTGTGTCTCTCTGTCTCTCTGTCTCTGTCTCCCTCTGTCTTTCTGTCTCTATCTCTCTCAATTCACAGTCTTGTACCCCTAGCCTGCCTGGTACTATTATCCCAGGCTGGATTTAAACTCACAGTACCCATCCTGCCTTAGCCTCCTAACTGTTAGTATTATAGATTATAGGCATGAATTAATACATCTGGAAAGAATTTGGGGTGGAAAGAGGAGTGTATTAAGGGTTAAACCTGGGACCTAGCACATGGCAGGCAAGTAAGCACTCTATTACTAAGCTACAGTCCCAGCACCAAATAAATTATCTATTTCTTTTGCTCCCCCCCCCCACTTTTGCCACCCTTCTTTCCTTCTTCCCTCTCCCCTTTCTTAGTACCCTCCTTCTCTGAGGATCGAGCTCAGGGCCTTGCACGTACAAGACAGGAGCTTTACCACAGAGCCACACTCTCAGTCCTCCTTATCTTTTGCTAGAACGTAATCAGCCTTGAAGGTAGACGTGGGCATCCAGGTTGTACCATTTGAATGTACTGGAAATTGGATTGCCAGGGCAGTGTGTTGAGAAGTGGGGCCTTTAAGAGGTTTTCAGGTCAAGAAGGCTCTGTGATCCTGACTGGACTAATGTACTCAGGGATCAATGGGTTGATTGGTGGCTTGTTAGAGGACTGGCTTTGTCATGAAATTGAGCTCACTCTGGTTGCTTGGTCAGTCTCAATAGGCAATGATATCTACCATGTTATAATGCAGTTGGGAGACCATCAGCGAATGTTCTTGGACCTCCCAGCCTCCATAATATGAGTAGAATAAACTTTTGTCAAAACAATAGCAGGAAAATGGACTAAGGTGGTTGTTCTGCAGGGTTGTTGAAAATTTTTGTGAGATAACATCTGCCTAAAACATAATAGGTGTCACTGATGGGTACCCTGTGGCACCATGAGGCCCAGACTATTACAAACTTAGATCATCTAGGACAAGTAAGATTTGCACAGGACCTGTCTACCCTGAACTGAATAGAGACCTATTTCCTTAAGAAATGCATAACTACAGTGAGGCCTTAAAATCCCCCAAATCTAACACCAGGTCTGTAGTAAGAGGTTTCTCCCACCTCCATTGGCAACAGCCCAGGAGTTCTGGCTTCTAGAAGAACATCTCAGTTCTCCAGATAATTGATATTGGGGGTATCAGGTCTTTTACAAGCACCAACTTCCCACTACTGGTATGTACCTGTCATAGCATTTGGTAGCATGCAATGATTCTGGCACTCATAGATCCACATGGGGTGTTGATTTTTAAAACAAGGAACCTGAAGGAGTTGAAGGAGCTTGTGGCCCCATGAGGAGAGTGACAATACCAACCAACCAAAGCTCCCGGGTTCTAAACAGCTAGCCTGGGAACACACATGGAGGGACCCATGTCTCTAGCTGTATTTGTAGAGAAGGATGGACTTGTCGGGCAGCAATGTGAGAGGAGGGTCTTGGTCCCTTGAAGGCTGGATGCCCAAGAGAGGGGAAATTTGAGGGAGGGGAGGTGGAAGTGGGTGGGTGGGTGGGTAGGGGCACACCCTCATAGAAATAGGAGGAGGAAGGATGGGTTAAGGGGTTTCTGGGGTAATGAGGAAAGGGTATAACATCTGAAATGTAGATATGAAATGTAGATAAATAAAGTACCCAATAATTTAAAAAAAAAAGGAAAAAGAAAAACAAACAAATAATGGAACTGGCTATGGCAGTCGAACATTTGAGACTCTTTAGCAGCAATTTAACGTTATCCATATTATGGGGATTCCTTATAATTGTCAAGGACAAGAGACTGTGGAACCAGCCCATGGAACTTTAAAACAGTATCTTCATAAAATAAAAAGGGGGAGATATACGTCTGTACACCACACACACACACACACACACACACACACACACACACACACACACACA
>JADRCG010010368.1:84208-96692 GCA_019844195.1 Rhabdomys dilectus
ACACACACACACACACACACACACACACACACACACACACACACACAAAGAACAAGGAACCCACACTGTCCTCCATGGTAAGTAGTTGGCTTGTGGTAATCACATGATCTCAGTGGGAAGGTTCACATCTTTCTGGGTCATTAGGATTGCTGATATTTTAATGAGAGATCTTCAAACAAGAAATTAAAACCAGTGCTTCATTCTCTTAGGCTGGAGGGCAATGTTTAATTCCTTTAGCTATTATTATAGTTATTAAAATTTATAAGCCATTTACAATTACAAAATGAGACTTCAGTACAATATGTTTCAGGGCGTGGCTTCCAAACTGGTTTTAAGTGGTTTGCTACTGGTCCATGATGACATAAATACAGAAACAGGAGTAGATATTTATGGGTTTTGAGGAATTTGACTGTGTCACCAGACATAGAACAGGATTTAAGCCAATCAGAACATTGTCATATATAGTGACTCACAGAGACACAAGCTATATGTTAGCTGTCCCTACAAGACCACACATTGCTGTGCAGTGAATCTGGGGAAAACAAAACAAGGCCATGCCTGCCTTAGGGGTGGCTTTGAGCATCATTTCTACTTTTTCAGTTATGGCAAGAGAAAGAGCCCACAGCACCCCTGGGTGAGGTCACAGCGTCGGGGCTACAATCTGACTTGCTTCCTGGGCCCATTGCTCACAGCAGGGTGTTTAGAAAGCTAAGGCTAATGCCAAACAAAGTGGAGAGTATAGATTCCATTCAAGGGTAGGACCTTGGGAGAACTAGGAGACAGTTGTTTCTTTGTTCATTATGGAAATATAACAAAACTCATGGGAGTGTCTCTAGAGGGAGAATCGTTGCATCCTATGACCTGAAACCGATTCCACTCTGTTGGGGCCTGTGCTGGGGGGAGATTAAAACAACCCCAAACTTCTCTTCCCCTGTCTTCTCTGCCTTTTCTTCTCCTCTTCTCTTTTCCCTCCTCTCCCTTTCTCTCCTTGTCCATGACTTGGTTCTAGGGATTGACTCTAGCACCTTGTGAACACTCGGCAAGTGGGCTCTACTCTAAGCTAAATCCCTAATGCTACACCTGAACTTTTCTATATCTGTCTCAAAGAATCAGAAAAAAAAATAGAGTGTATAGACAGGCCCCCCAGGCATTGGTTTGTGGCACTATCGTGTGTTAATTCTTGTGCTTATTCTTGAAGGTACCCACAACAGTCAGCTGTGCCATTATCTCTAAGAGCTCTCAGGTTTTTTTGAGGGGGAAAAGCAGATGCCCACCAACCTCTGTCATTAATGAGATATAGGGACCATTGCTTGTCTCACAGTTATAGGAAGTAGAAATATCAACGTGAGCTCCAAACTTTCTGTCCTTAGGAGTAAGTATATCTTCTGCTAGGACAATGTGCCAATAAATACACACACACACACACACACACACACACACACACACAGAATATGTTCTCTGTGTGTGTATGTATGTATGTATATGTATATATGTAACTTCCAAGTAGATTAAAAGAAAGAGGAAGAAAAAAAAGGAGGTGTTCAAGGGCCAGAGGATATAGAGGCAAGACCTGTCTGGTGAAGGGCATTTGAGCAGAGACTGGGTCACATGAAGGCTAACATGTGATAGACAGGGATGGAGGCCATGGCCACGTATGAAAGGAGCATCTCACTCAGACTAGGCTAGTTAGAAAGGACTTTGTCAAAGGTATGAGAGCAGAGATAGTGCTGAGGAGAAACGAAGACTGGCAGGACACCGGGAACCTGGGAAAGAGACCGGTCAGAGTCACAGAGGAAAGCAGGCTGACAGTGTTTCCTGTTGAGAGTGGTGTGGGCGGTGATCTTGAGAGGACACTAAAACATAGAGCAAGAGCAGAGCCAGCTCAAGACAAGTCTGTGCACAAAGCCAGGTTGTTTCGCACTGTAGCCTGAAGGGAATGGAAACTCCAGGAGGCATTGTCAGCACAGTTTCAGTCAGCATGACATGATCATATTTGCATTTAACAACCTGTGGGGAAGCAACCGCAGTAATGAAAGGAAGGCAGTCAGGACTGAAAGACTCAAATAGATCAGGAGAGGGGAGAGGTCCGGGAGAGACAGAGACAAACCACAGAATTATTAGGATTCACTTACTGATTGCAGCCTGGGTTTGAACCCAGGGCCTTATGTACGCTAGATAAGTGCTATACCACTGAGATACACACTTCAGCGCCTCTTTGGCTCTTTCATGGCACCTCTGTCTGGAAGGATGTTGCATGTGATCTGTGTCAGTCCCTTGGGGTCAAAGTTGCTTGCTAGAATGTTTACTATTGGTGGAAGAAACCTCTAAGTGACTCAGTAACCAGCCTGGTCTGAAGGAGAGCTGGGCTGCACCTTAGAGGCGCACTCTTGTCAACAAGAGTGCTAGGCACGCTGCAGTCTCTGTAGTGGACTGGGAGATCACTTCAGTAGGTTGTGACCATGACTCTTTAATCTTAACAGAACAGAAGAGATTATCAACTCTGAAGTGTCAAAGTGGATCACATACAGTAAGAGAATTTTGTATATGTGGGTAGATATTTGGGTCATGACAAAAGTGTGTTACTTTTATTGGAATGATGGCTTTAAAAATTATTTGAAAAACACTGGCCTGGAATACTTTTAACATTGCTGAGAATATCTGGCCCCGTACGTTCACTATGCAGTTTTAGTTTTTCTCTATTAATGAATTGATAAAAGTACTCATTCACCTTAAAAATATTTGTCAGTGCCTCTGCACTGAATGTCTGTGCTACCCATCTGGGGCTGGGACCTGAGACCAACTAGTCTTGTGGGTTGTCTGTGGCAGGTAGATGGTAGTCAAGGTGGCAGGAAGCTGTAGTTTAGGCAAAATAACAGCATTACACAAGGACCATCACAACCTAAACCAAAACCCGTCTCTGCAATGGTACCTGTCCCACATCTCCCTGTCTGGGGCTGTCATCACACATGCTATTGGTTCTTATGCCCAAGGATTATTTCTATAAAACAGTGTGGGCAATATTTCCTATTTCCCTTTTAGAATACCTCCCCCGCTTACTGCAACCTCTTTGAGTCTGCCTACATGTATTTCCATTCACTGCTACTCCAGATTAACTCATCATCTTTGAAGACTCTATTTGCTGTGTGGGTTGACGTAAACAATGAGCAAGGGTTGGGTCATTTGTAGAGCTGGGAATCACCTATCTCGAAGGGGAAAAGAGCTCACAAAAGCCACTGACAGGCAGCAACAGATAGGCAGCTGAGAACAGGAGGGAGTTGGGACAGCGACCTCAGAGAAGGCTTGGAAATCAAAATCCCCCAATGTGGCAGGTGTTGAAATGCTAGTAAGGACTCCTGTGACAGAGGTTAGCTGGTGACCTTGTAAAGGGTAGCCAGACTGTGGAGGAAAAGACAGACATTGGGGGAAAGGATGACTCTTGCAGTAGAGAAAAGAGAGAAGACAAGAGCCCTTGTCTAGACAGAAGCATAACTTCCTCTAGAGACAAGCTTGAGCCCTGTTTTACAGAGTGGGACAAGATATTTATTCTATGAGATGGAGTCAGTAGACTAGGAGAGACTTTTACACATTGTTAAAGCTATGTATCACCCCTGCCCCCGCCACACTACCTCCACACCTTTCACCTTGTGTGGGCCACCAGGGAAGGATTTTTGTGGAGACAAAATTTTAGACTTGTGATTAATAACTGCTGATATTTATGCAAGTAACAACTGGATTTGTTTTGGAGCTTCTGACTGCATTATAGAATCAAAGGCTTAGAGTGAGAAGAAGTTTAAATCAGATGACATGGAGATCAAAAGAAAACCTACACTGGCATATTGGGAGCATCACTCGTGTCCTTAGTTTTATTCTGAGAACTGAAAATATTCTGCATAATGGGTAGAGACCCAAAGCACAGATTGGATTTCTTCATTGTTTAAGGTGGAAACCAGACTCAAAGTCACTGTTCACTTGGCTGTCTATCACAGCCTGGAGAGAATTAATATATATGCTTCTGTATTAACTCCCCCTCTGTGTGTGTGTGTGTGTGTGTGTGTGTGTGTGTGTGTGTTTCTGTCTCTGTCTGTCTCTCTGTCTCTGTCTCTGTCTCTCTCTCTCTCTCTCTCTCTCTCTGTGTGTGTGTGTGTGTGTGTGTGTGTGTGTGTTCGTTTGCACACACAGCTTATGTGGCAGTCAGAAGACCCCTTGCAGGAGTTGGTTTTCTCTTTCCATCACATGTGTTTCAGGGATCAAAATCATATTATTGGGCTGGACAGCAAGAGTTGTTACCTACTAAGCTATCTTGTCAGCCCAAGCATTTAAACATATTATTACTCTAGGTAAAAACAGTATGTTTAAGTTTGTGGCCTTAGGCTATAATCATAACATCCCCAAGGGAGATCACTAGGTATTGCGTAATTATGATGCTATCGAGTCTTTAAAGAGTAAAGAAATTTTTATCTGAGCATAAACATTAATATAGCATCTGTTTCACTGGGACGGGGCAAAGAATGTCCAGAACCACTTACTAAAAATTTTATCTAACTGTAGACATACAGATCATATCCAGATAAAAAAAAACTATTTAATTCCAGAAGACAAAACACCTTCACCCAAGTCAAATATCAAGGGGGAAAAAAATCCAAAAGAAGAAAAAAAAGTTCCTCCTTTCTTTCTTTCTTTCTTTCTTTCTTTCTTTCTTTCTTTCTTTTTTCTTTCTTTCTTTTTCTCTCTCTTTCTCTCTCCCTTTCTCTCTCTTTCTGTGTATATGTGTGTATATATACATATATAATACATATATCTATACACTAGAGATATACAGCTGTCAGTTTTGCTGAGTTTACTGTCAGTTTTGCCTTCTTTTGATATGGAGATCAGACCCAGGGCCTTGCCAATGTGAGGCAAGCACTCTGGCTGAAATGAAGCCTGCAAGTTTAACTAGTCATCTTAGCAAGAAGGACCCAGCCTGGAAAGAGTTACTTTATTTCCATACATTTCACCCTCGTCTTTGGAAATATACAAAGCCATATTTGAAGTGTCTGTAGAGGTTTGTGTTTTCATGGAATGAGGCTTTTGCTTGAGGAGATAGGACGGTGGAGTTCACTTCCAATGTCAGTTAAGTACTGGTTAGAAAAAAAACAAAAACATGTTTCTAGAGAGAAGAGGCACCGTGTTAGTTCAACTCCCACTTGTAAATCCGAGAGACTCATTAGGGGATTGTAGGCTATGCCGAGAATTTACCTTCTTACTGAAGACTTTTCCATGAGGTCTGGTGAATGACATTGGTGCCTTTTGTCACATCTGAAGTCTCAAGTGAAAACTCAGTTTTAACCACCGAGGACAAAACATCCTATGCAGAAATAAAGAACTGACTTACAAATTCTTGAGAAGGAACTTGGTGAATTTTCATGACTTCTTTGAAGCCCTTGCCTGATGACTGACTTCATTGTCCCAAGTTTGAGAGCAGGGAGTGGGAATTTCCCACTGTTCGCTCTGCTTCAGGGTCCCAACAGTCTTCAGAATAATTAGTATTGTAGGGTTTCAGCACCGGACCCAGACAGAAACTTTGTATAGTTTCTCCTTAGTCAGTAACATTTCATTTATTTCTGTTCTGATTTTAAGCTCTGGTTAGTGCAGTTAGTTGAAGCTGGACCTGAGAACCTGGCAAGGAGCCAGCTCTCTGGAGGGCGGTCAAGCTCTTTGGGGTGAGGGTAGGGGTACAGTTAAGTCCTGAGCTCCCTCCACATCCTCCTTGTGGACACTTTGATTTTGTGAAGAGGCTCACTTCTTGGCTATGGCTTCTGGGATTTAAGATAATCAGACATACCCTACAAGGCAGTCAGGGGTAGATGAAGAATACAATGGCTGTTGTCTCCAGGGAATTTGTTTCCTTTATCTCTGATAGGTTCTAGGTTCGTAGGAAAATCCAACCTGATGCACTCCTGGCCTTGTCTTCTCAGGGGATCTGATCTATTGGTTTTGACTCCTTTCCGGCTAGAGGAAGTCTAGGCCTACCTCAGTCACCGTATTGTGTACGACCCTCTTTCCGATCTTTCATTTGTACATTTCCGACTGATAGTGTCTTCCCAATGAGCTGCTGGCGTGGAACTCTGGAAAAATCCCTCACATTTTTTGCTGGAAAACCCCACATCAAAAAAACAAAGACATCTGAGAACGTGGGTAGAATTGAAGCGCCAGCGGGTGATGCAGGGCCCTACCTACTGGCTACTTCTTCGTGTTCCCATCTTCCAGTGGAGAATCTCACCTAAACATTCTCTCCTCTGTAGAAAGTGCTCAGAGGAAGCTCACTGGAAGCTTTCATTACTCTGAGAACTTCAGTGAACCTTCAGCTTTTTTTTTTTTTTTTTTTTTTTTTTTTTTTTTTTTTTTTTAACAACCTTAAACATTGCTTACTTCTCTTTGAATGCCTTTGTGGTTTCTTTCCGTTGTCTGAACAGAAATGAGTTGTTATGTACAACAGGAATATGTTAGTGTCTCCCTGTAATTTATACACCACACACACACACACACACACACACACACACACACACTCCCTCCTTTCTGTTTATAATTCCCCATTCCACCTCTTAGCCCTAAACGTTATAATAAGCTCATTCATTCGTAATTCTACTTGGTTGCATGACGTTTTTCAAGTAAGCTAGTCAATGCAGCTGCCTTCCTGGGGGTGGGGGTGAAGGGGGAGAGGTTGTTCAGAAAGGGCTCTGGGAGGAAAGCTGACTGAGCTGGGAACACAACAAGACATTTTAAGTCCAGCAAAAGCTGAAACGCTCCAGGTCTCGATGGCTTTAGCCCCTCACCCTCTTGGCTGCTCAAGCCTTCTGTGTCCAGCTTAGGGTGAAACGGGCTCTTGGTAAGAGGAAAGAAAAACCAGTCTGGGAATAATTTCTCAGGCGCGTTGATTGCCTGATTGCACAAACATCACCTCGTCAATTTTCTTCCCAATCCGACAGAGGAAGTGGCATCTGTGGTGGTCATGGCGTGAATAGGGATGTGTGTTTGGAGCTGCGGGGTGGGGCCGAAGGAGAGGGGAGGAGACACTCTCAGCCATCCTGGGAGAGCCACGGCGAGAGGATCCCTCAGCGCGGTCATTTCCCACGAGCTTTACCCGATGGGACAGAGCTGATCCAGACTCCAGACTGAAGGAATCGACAGATTTCGAACGCCCCAAGGTTGCCCAAGAAGCGCAGTTCGCGTCTGCAGGGCAAGAGACGAGGACGCCAGCGAAGAGACTGTCCCCTGCTACTCAGACGATCCACAACAGTCTCCTCCCGGGACTACACACTCCCTCGCGGGTCTGTCCCCGGGCACAGATTCTCCACCTCCGACGACTTCCAAGCCGGGGGCGGTCTCTAGGGCTAGAGCACCGGGGTCCTTGGAGGCGTCTTTAAGGCTTTGGTCCCCGCCCTCATCGCCCGCCCTCTTCCCTCCTCCCTCCGCGAGGATCCAGCGGCTCGGCGCGCGGAGCAGGTGCGCGCCATCGTATGAGGCTGCTAGGGCCGCGGTGGTAGCGGCGCCGGGCGCTCGCCCGCCCCATCTCCGGGCCACTCTCAGGCTCCCGAGCGCGGGGACATGTCGGTGGTGACTGGCGGCGGTGAGGCGGCCGGCGGGGCCGGCGGCGGTGGCGCGCGCGTCTTCTTCCAGAGTCCCCGGGGTGGCACCGGAGGCAGCCCAGGATCGAGCAGCGGCTCTGGCTCCTCAAGGGAGGACTCGGCGCCGGTGACCACGGTGGCTGCCGCCGGGCAAGTACAACAGCAACAGCGACGCCACCAGCAGGGAAAAGTGACAGTGAAATACGACCGTAAGGAGCTTCGGAAGCGGTTGGTGCTGGAAGAATGGATCGTGGAGCAGCTGGGTCAGCTGTACGGCTGCGAGGTACCTGGACACTGGCCGGGAGGGTCGGGACCTCTTCCGCCCCTCTGTGCCCACCCGGGAATTTTCCGTGGCTCTGGCTCCCAGGTGCGCGCTGCCCCAGCTCCTGGGGACCGAGCCCCGGGAGCGTGTCGCTGTGTGATCTCTCTCCCGGGGTGCCCTCTGGCGCCAGGGCGCCGCGTTTGGGACACCCGCTGCCTGGATTCAGCTGCCTAGTGTCGGGAGAGCTGTAGGCTCCCTTGATGGCGTGGGAAGAGGGTTGGGTCCCAAGAAGCTCGATGCTTTCCTCGGTGTTCCTGGAGCTTGTCTCCACAGCTCTAACTACACCCAGTGGGACTCGCCTTGGGTGGCTCGCTTTACCTGCGCCCTGGTAGAGCCTGGGGAGAGGAGAGCGCTTAGTGAGTGCCTGTGGCTAGGTAGATGAAGAAGGATCTTAAAAATCTCCTGGAGTGGGAACATTCTGTGGATCTCAGACTCCCCCTTGACTCCTTAAATTGTACAACATAACCGTGAGACCAGCGCTCCCTCTTTTTCAGCCACCTTCGACGCAAATCCTCAAGATTTTTCCCCAAGAGGCTAACGTAGGTCTTTGTTGCAGCTTCGTTTCCTTCCCAAGCTCTATTATTTCCACCGACCTGGAGCCCAGGAAAAGCCCCCAAGAGTGCCTAGGCAGGTGGCACACGCGGTACCCCTCAGATTTGCCTGCTCTGGGTGCCCAAGCTCCCCTCCCTCAGCCCCAACAGCACATGGTTCCCTACAGTTCAGGGACTGAAGTTATGTACAGGTTTGACACACATACATTTGATGGAGGGAGAAAAATAACCAAGGCCAAATGATTTCCTGAGAGTCTTTAAAAACAAGGGTTCTCAATGAAGTGTTCTATTTTGGTTAGTAGAGAATAGTTTGGAAGGATGTTAGTGTGGAGAAGATTAATAATTAAGAATGTGGTTTCCAAGTTAAAGCTGGATTTGTGTTCTTGCAACTATTGGGCTTTTGGGGGAGGGGAGGAGAAAGATGAATTCGCTGGCTTTACCAATCCATGTAACTAGCTAGCCTATTGCCACACATTTCATGGCCTATTGTGAATATATATTTTCTTTATCATTCATATTGCACAAGGCAACAGTGTTCTCCACGCCGACTATCGATGAATGATTGTGATATAATGAAGCTTGATTGTATAAGCAATAAGCTTGTAAAAAAATATTGTTTTTTTTTTTCTGGTATAGCTCTCACAAAATGCTCATTTAGTTGCATAAGTAAAAATTGGTAAAATTGAGCATGATCGTGGGTTTGCTTTTTTTTTTTTAATAGGAAGATGTTGGAACTCTTTAAAGAAACAATGTCTTTGATTTACATGAAATTCTTGCTGACTGTGCCTCTATAGAATACAATTAATTTTCTTTTATTTCCTGTTGGCTTTAATAGTCCATTTTGGGTTTGAGAAGATTTGAGTTACTAGAGAAACTATTGTTTACATTAACAATGCTTTATTAGATGTACCCTGGGAAACCAGCAAGAGCTCTACTTGCTTAGCCTGACAACTTTGTATTTTACGTAATCTGTAGAGTAATTGGTTGTGGGGGTTGGGAGTGGAACTTTGAATGTTCGCTGCGTTGAACATGTAGTTAGATCCACATTTCAAAGGGTAAATATGACCTTGAATCTTTTCCTTGTGTCTTTTTCCCCCCTTGGGCTTTTAGCCTTTGACCATAACAAACAACTGGAGTGTTTGAATGGAGCCTTTGTGATGAAATTATATAAGATTTTATGCACACATTGCAGTGTGTCAATATTCCCCTTCTACTCTGTGAGGCAGGGGAGTGTTAGCCATTAGCACTGTACCAATGGCAATTCTGCTGACTAACAAAGAATCAGGTGGAGTACTAGACACCCATACACAGCCTCTTCCCATCTATTTCTTCACTGGTAGGTAGATAATTTGGTAGCAAAACCTATTCAGATATATTATCGTAAGTTGGCTATGGAGGACCATGAGACTCAAGATGAGGCCGTTACTCTATCTAGGGTGTTCTCAAAACCCATCTCCACCCAACCTAAGAGAGGGGACTTCTGCTCCTAGACCAAGCAGAGAGGGGCCACCTAAAACCCTCTCTGACTGACTATCTAAATTCTGTTTAGGCTGCAAGGCTAAGCACTGTAAGAGAATATAAATAAAAATTTAAAATATCTTTCTGGGTTCCCTGAGGGACAAGCTTGACTGCATAGGGGTTGATGTCAAAAGTATCCCTTCTCCAGAAAAAAGACATTGGGATGGGTATGGCTCTCACGCCTCACTGAACAACAGCAGGAGAACTGGAGCCATTACAAGGTCCCCTTTAATTACTGGAGGTCAGGCCTCTGTCCCTACCTTTGAAAGATTAGAATTGCACTCTCCTTCTATACTTGGAGAAGGGAGGAGATGTCAGGGACAGCCTTGCTTATACACTGAAAGTCTAAAATCAGCAATAGGCCTAAGTCAGCCTGCTAACGCAAAGTCTTGGGTCTCTGGAAAAACACTGAAACAGATAGCTATAAGATATTGTAAACAGGCAGCTTTGGTGAAATTTACCAGCCTGGATAAGAACAAGTAGTCATAAGTCTTGTGGATAGTCATAGACCTTGGGTAGCCTTGGTGGATAGTACCAACATAGATAAGGACAAGTGAATCATAGTCAGAATCATAAGTGACCCGTTCCCTGAACCTTCACCTAGCCGATACCCTCTTCTGGAAGATGTCTGTACTCCCCCTGAACACCTACACTCCTGCATCATCCTTTTCCCCACATCCTGCCTTTATGTGTTTATAACCCCTGTGTGAAAAATTTATAATCAACGGTTTGATCAGACTATGAACAAGCCTTTTGTTCTTTTTGTCCCCTGTCCTCCAGTTCTCTCTTCCAGGTCTTCTGATCCCAGGTCAATGGTCCCTAGGACTGGGACAGGTAGCTTCTCTCTCTTCTGAGTACCTTTTCTTGCTCACCACTTCAAGTATTACCAGTCTTTGGTTCATGAATGAGAAGGGCTTACCCTGCCTTATAGTTTTGGACCTTAAAAATATGAAGGCCAGGAAGTATGCTTTTAATATTTAAAATTGGAAATTGCTTCTGTCTTTCAAATGTTTATCAACACAGCAAGCCAACTGGCTAGATGTCAAACTTCATACCAGCGGGAGATCTGTGCTGTCTGCTGAGTTGGGGGTTGTAAAGAACACGTACTTAATTTTAGAAGGACTTGTGCCAGATAGATCATCAGTTAGATAAGTTGTCCTGAGGATGGAAAATAATTTTCCTTTTCAAGGAAAAAACATTTAATGTTGGGAAGGGGAAAGAAGAAATACATAGACCTGGTTGAGGTTTTTACATAGAAATTTGCAGGACCCAGTCAATTTTGTTTGGAGAATAATAGAGTGGCCATTTGAAGAGCCCTGGTTCCATCTTCGGTGATTTTAGACACTCGGCATGTACCAATTCATTTCCCATTCACACCAGTCTATTTCCTATCACACCAATTTATTTCCTATACATACCAATTTGTTTCCTATTCATACCAGATCATTTCCTATTCACACCAGATCATTTCCTATTCACACCAGTTCATTTCCTATTCACACCAATTCATTTCCTATTCACATCAATTCATTTCCTATTCATACCAATTCATTTCCTATAACACCAATTCATTTCCTATAACACAATTCATTTCCTTCATACCAATTCATTTCCTAATCACACCAATTCATTTCCTATTCACACCAATTTATTTCCTATTCACTCCAATTTATTTCCTATACACACCAATTCACTTCCCACTCACAGCACTTCTAAGATGAGAGGCCTCTTGCTGTCACTGTTTTACAAATAAGGAAACAATCTCAGAAAAGATCATGAGGCTTGACCAAGCTCACAAAAGTGGGAGTGGCTTGGGGTGAGAGGTGTGGATTCAAGCAGTGTGATTCTAGGACCGACATGTAACTACTGGGCACACCTGTAACTCTGTATGGACCAAAGGAGTCACATAGGTTATGTCTCAATATTGAAAAGTATGTATTAAGCTGATATATATGTGTCTCTAAATGCGCTCCACCTATCTGCTCTGGTAACTGTATCCCTATAATGAATTTCAAGGCTAAGTTTGAGTTTTGAGTTCTCACATGTCCCAGAGCTCTGAGCTGGAAAAAAGTTGAGAGAATCTTCCCCAGGTCTGAATATCTTTTCTTTTGTTGCCCACATTGGCACAGTCCTACCTGGCCATATGCATTTAACCACATGTACTGCCAAACTTTTTGTCCAACATGTAGGTTCTGGGGCTCAGACTTACCAGCAAGTGCCTTTACCCACTGAGCCATCCTACCAACTCATGTCCAGGCTTTGTACATATCTTGTTTTGTTTCTATGCCCATGTCACTGAGTCATGCCCTTCTAGAAGAAACTTGTTCATGCTCTGGAAGCTTCTTGACAATCAATGAAGGAACGTCAGCTAAAACCAGTTGGAGGCTCATTTGGTTCCAGTCCAAGGGTCTTTTGAAGTCACAGATAAATGTTACTTCTCTCTCTCTCTCTCTCTCTCTCTCTCTCTCTCTCTCTCTCTCTCTCTC
>JADRCG010010368.1:122361-133419 GCA_019844195.1 Rhabdomys dilectus
CCTCTGCCTCTGCCTCTGCCTCTGCCTCTGCCTCTGCCTCTGCCTCTCTCTCTCTCTCTCTCTCTCTCTCTCTCTGTCACATACACACACATGAGTATGAATATAGGTGTAGGTTTTTGTTGTTGTTGTTGTTACTATTTTTTTTGACACAAAGTTTCACTCTACAGGTCAAGAGTGCCTGGAACTCATTATGTTGCCCAGGCTAGCCTCAGCTTCATACCAAATTGGTCTCAGTGTCTGGAGTATTGGAACGATAAGTGCATGCCACTATACCTGGCTCTATTTCAGCATTATTAGTGACCTGATTTATAATTGATTCTATTTTTCCTGGTCACTCTTACTAGATATAAAGGGGGCTCTGGTCTCTTGATTAGATATGAGGACAACTTCACAGTGTGGCCTTGAGTGAGTATGGGAGACATTTTCCTGTACTTTTGGGTGGCTGCACAAGCACTTAGTCTCCAGTACAGTATGTCATCAAGGTGTCTTTCATGGAGGATGGATCTCTTTTGACAGCTAAACTCACCATTCTACTCTGTCTCTGTTTTCCTCTCAGTAGAAGCCTTTTTTGATCGTAGTTTTTTGAAGTAAGCATGCTTCGAATCTTTGAGAGCTTTTCTTAGACCAATTCAGAATGCTTTGTAGAGAATAAGTCCATCTGTAAAACTTTAGCTGAGGTCACAGTGCTGCGTCATGGGGCATACTTCACCCAAAAGTGTAAGTAACAGTAACTAAACGGTAATAGTCAATTAAACAGGAAAGCACAGAATATAGAGCTGAGCAGATCAGATTTTGGTCCCAATGCCACCACCCACTATCTGTGCAATGAGCCCACTAAATCTATAAACTGGGAATAGTTAGTAAGATTACCTACTTGAGACATTATGCTTCCCAGTGATGGCATCCCTTGGGCTACAAGTGAGCAGTGACAAACGAGAAAAGATCCACACAGATTCCAGTTCTTCAGCATTCTGGGTTATGTTTTGTTTTTCCTGGGCCATTTTTCAGTTTCTGGTCTCTGTCCAACAGGGGCAGATTTGCACTTGCTGGGGTCAGCGAGACATAGCGACTGTTGCATTCATTGACTAATAATAAAAGATGAACTCCTGAGTCATAAATTTGTGCCCCACAGGCTGGTTGTTTACTTACTTCCAGCTACGTGCTGATGTCCTCAGTCTTCTCACAAGTACAGAGCTCAGGCAGACAGTCTTCTCCCGTTGAATGTAGTCATAGCTCCTATTCACCTAGACCTCTGTGCCAAGCATGGAGCTCATGACTCACAATTGCTGCTGCTTATACCAACACTAGTTAAGTAGTGGGTGCTGTTACTACACATGAGGAAGACACGGGAAGAAGACATGATTTGCCCTGGTCGGGGAGCTGGAAATGGGATGGGAATCGGGTGGCGATGGACAATGGCAATGGCTGGACCCAAGCCATCGTTTTGTTTGTTTGTTTGTTTGTTGTTTTGTTGGTCTTTTTGTTTTTTTTTTTCACCTGAAATTGAGAGTCAGGGAGAAGCTAAGAACCTGGAAGCCTTGCTGAGCCATCCCAATCATGGCCTTGGCCTTTTTGTAGGTTCCTGAAGGCTGTCTTTATGGATGAAGGTTGCAGGGGATAGGAGGGAGTGTGTTGGGAAGTGAGTTACAATCCAGAGCAGATCAGTGTGATTCTAACAGCAAAGGGCAGAAGAGATGCCTCTGTTCAGAACTAGCCAGATAGAAAACTGAAGTTAAACTCTAAAACCAGGCCCAGCTCTCTGCTGTCTCTTGAACTAACCATAGGTTTTGTACCCACAGCACATGACAGCTGCTTCACTGCAGATCCAACAGCTTCTGTGTTCTCCACTCTGTTCATTTACCATCCATACCTCCCAGGCAGGGTTGCAGCTCATCCTTCCCCGGGACTAACACATCTGGCTGCGCAGGCATCAGACCATCTGAGCCCTTCCGGTGGTCCAACCACAGTTTTCTAGTTGTTGCTGTTCTCTTACATAGTCTTTCCGGATTCAATGATAATAGTAAATTGGGTGAATTCCGGGTTAGCATTTGCAGCCCAAACCCTTCTGCAAACTCTATTTGAACATATCAACTGCCCCTCTGACATCTCCATGTTGGTAGGAAGCTCACATGTAGATCTTATGTCCATTTGAAGCTGAACTTCTGAGTTTTTTCTTGTTTCCTCACCAGTCATTTGTTGCTGCCCCTGTTGCTTATTGAATGGTGTACCATCTTATCTGACACTCAACACAGTCTCAGGGCCATCCTTGACTGTGCTCTCTATTTTGCATTTTTTATGCAACCCCTCTGTCCTGGTCTTTTATAGCCAACTTCTTTTGCTTGGGTTATTTTGTAGCCTGTAAAGGTTCTCCATCTAGATTTCTGAGGGGCTTCCTCCTAATGACTTTAGGACTGCTCACATAGGTCAGTATCCCTTGACTGTGACTCAGCACTGTGGTCTGGTGCTGCCTATCTCCCTTTGGTACCTTTGGTACCTCCTTCTCCTGAGTTGCTCTTCCCTTGATGGAATATTTGCATTTCAGAAAGTGCCAAAAGGAATTCTGCCTATATAATCTTTCACTCTGTCTTAGTTACTTTTCTCATTTATTGTGACAGAGTGCCTGAGCAAACAGCCTAAGAAAGGAAGGTTTTTAAGCTCTTGATTTTAGCAGATAGTATCCATCACAGCTTGAAAGACAGGACAGCCATCATGACCAAGAAGGTAGGGCATTAGGAATGTGACCCCCTGGTCACACTATGTCCACAGTCAGGGAGCAGAGAAAGATGAATCCAGCGTTCCACTCCCTTGAATTCAGTCTAAGGTCCCATTCAGAATAGCTGTTCCTACCTCAATTAAACACTTTCTGGAAGTGTTCTCACAGACACACCCAGAGATGGTTCTAAATTCCATCAAGTTGAGGATTCAGACCCTCTCTCTCTCTCTCTCTCTCTCTCTCTCTCTCTCTTGAAAAGAGATACCCATCATTTTGACCATCAAAGAAGAAAATGGATCTTGACTGCAGAGTAGCCTTTGAGCTGGGGATTGAGGTAGAGACAGAAGGGCAGAGTGTGTGGAAGAATACATGTGGCCAGGCCCACAGTGACTGAGCTTTTTTGGAGCATGGGGATTGAGTACTTTGGGTTTGTTTGTTTGTTTCTGTCTCATGTAGTGTCTCTTCTTTATGTTCTCTGCAAGGGTCTCATAAAGCTCAGAAATTCCATGACTGAGGTGTGAGCAGATGCAGAGTTTGGTTGGTGTATTTTGTCTTTACACACTGATTGCACACGTGACTTGGATCCTAGCCATTCTGTGTGGGTTCCACCCCCACCCCCATTGACTGTGTGAACTACTGTAGGTTATTCCCACTGCACTTGAGAAGGCTAGAGGTGACTTGCACATAGCTACATGCTTGGTCTTTGAGTGTATGTGTGTGTGTGCGTGTGTGTGTGTGTGTGCGTGCGTGTGTGTGTGTGCGCGCGCGTGTGCACGCGCATGTGCATGCGCATGTGTAAGGGGACTGATCCTGCACTATTCTGGTAATTGATTCTTTTTTTTGTACTTTTTTTTTTTATTTTAAATCTCAGTTTGACTGTAAAGCAACTGTCATTCTCTAGACTGCTCCTGGCAGGCAAAAATAGGCTGAGCTTTGATTGACCAAGAGAAAGAAGACTAGAAGTCACTAAGATCAGGCTTTCTAGGTGTTAAAAGTTGAGAGAATTGGGGCGGTTAGGGATGAGGTGAGAGATGCTTTCAAAGCCATCCAGGTTTTATTTAATTCATATCCCTATGGAAAGGGCCCAAGAATCTGTGTTAAGGAAGAGGAGGAGGAAGAAAAGGAGGAAGAGGAAGAGGAGGAGGCAGTAGTGGTAGTGGTGGCATAGGTGGCTATGTCTCAGAATGTGGGAAAATCACAGAGACTACTGTGGCAGGCAGAACTTTGGTTATGTCAATGACTCACCAATACCATGTTGCTTAGAAAAAAAAATTAGATAACAAAAAAAACCCCAACAGTTACAAAGAGCCTGTTTGCTTTATTCCAGTTGCTGTGAAGGAACAACTGTCTCCATCAGTGTCTCTATGTTTAGGAGAATTTCTAGAAATGAGTAAGAGATTAGGAAGATGAAGAAAATCGTTCAGATTTGAAGCAAGAACAGAAGGTGTGATGGAGAGATAAGAAGCTTGCCTCACCTACCTCCTTGAATGCTGAATGGGGAGGGAGCTTGAGACACAGGGAAGGATGCAGGAATGCTTCAGCCTTTGCTGGGTCACATATCTGGAATGTCTGATCCTGGGAAGCTCTTTCTGATCACAGCTCAACCCTTTTCCTTCCTTTGATGTTGATATGGTATGACTCTGGAGCCCACTCAAGCTCCTGGGCTTTCTAAACAGTATATTTATCAAATACCTGCTGTGAATACACTTTTTTCACCTTCACAAAAGATTTTTTTATCTTTCTCTCCACATTTTTTCTTCTACTTTTGTCACCTTTCCCTTAGCCCAAGAAGTGATCTCTCAGTGACAAAACCCTTCTTAGGATTTGCTCAGTGTGAGGCAGGAATTCTCTCTGTATAGGGGCTCTAATTTACTTTATGGGACTCGTGCACAATGTGATACCATAAGCGGGATTTGAATTGGTGTCTGTAATTTCATGAAGAAAAGCAAATTATGTTCTCCCATAATTTCTATGTCACTCATAAAATATTTTTACATTCATTTATCAAGTAATAATTTACTGCTGCAAGGTGTTCTTAAAATGTGTCTTCAGAATGATTAAGGAGTGTTGCATTTAAAAGGTCTTCCACCTGATTTAATCACCTCCGCCTCCTACTGCTTCCCCTTAAGCATAAGCAAGTCTGTCTTTTGTTAACCCAATAAAATGCCTTGCCTGACTGCAATACAGGGTAAGAGGCTCTAGTAATTTGTTACAGAGTTTAAGATCCAGTTCCGGTGTCTATGCTGCCCATTCATAGATGTTTGCTAATTATCAATATCTCATTGAATATGGAGGAAATCTGCTTGTTCAATCTGCTCTGTAGTTACTGACACTGTATTTCAAGGTTCAGCTAAACTCACTCGTAAGTAAAACAATTAATTCAACAGGCACTAATTAAACAATTAATTAAACTAATTAAACAATTAATTCAACAGTCCATCTAGGATGAACTGAAAAAGGCAAGAGCTGTAAATAAATAAAAAATGTGTCCACCTTCCCTTGGCATTTTTTCTGACTTAGCAGTTTGTAGTTATAGTCTTTAAAAATGGTAGCTCTCATGACCTGCTCTGCAACCTTGGATTAATTTTAGGAGGAAGTTAAGTATTCTTGTGATATGTTATGGGTTACTCTTATTAACCTGAACATTAGTAAATGCACTTACTAGTGGTTTCAGAGCCAAGCATCTTATTGGGAATACCTTCCGTTTATTTATTTATGTTTTTAATTCAATACTTATCATTTGGTAAAAGTTGCATGGCTTGGGCCCAAATGTAGATACCGTACTGTGTTTGGGGTGCTGAGTTCCAGTCCTGTCCTCAGAAGCTCAGTTTGTAGGCAGAGATGATGGAGCCTCGTCTTGATGTTCTGTTTTGATTCTATTGTGGTAGATACACATGATGGAAAATCAGCCATTTTAACCATTTTTAAAGCTTTCTGTTCAGTGACACTACAAATGTCATATTATTGTGTATCTGTCCCCAAGATCCATCTCTAGACTTCCTTTATCCCCAAACAGGAACCCTGGGTCCACTGGTGATGAATTTTAACACGTGTATGACCACAGAGGTGTGGTACCAGAGGGCAGGAAATTCCTGTGCAGACACAGTGTCAGATGAATGTCGGTGGTCGGCTTGAATGGCCTTTACCCCATCTCTTATGTGCACAGAAAATCAAAGGTGAAAGACTCGAGACTCTTGAGTCTGGCCCTTGTCTGAGCTGAAGAGCCTGTCTTCTTGAGTACAGAATCAGCATACTTCCTTCCTGGGACACACAGACCAAGAACCATGGTCCTGTTTAACCCTTCCCATTTCTAAATAAGAGCCTTGACCTTAAGTGAACTGTCACAATATACTCTTATTATGTCTACTCAGCTATTAGCTGAGCCACCTGGAACAGCCTAGAAGCAAGCAAGGATTTATGGCCATAGAGGGCAGCTAAGCAACCATAAATTGTGAGCCATAGTTGCCTGTATGACACTGAGCAAGCTCCGTAGAGCCACTGGGACACAGGTCAAATCACAAAGTTATCACTAGGCAGCAGGTGATTATGGGACACCCACTAGGTGTGAGGTGTTTCTGTTTCCCCACTCCTTTTCTGACAAGGCTTCAGATTAGCAGACTTTATTTTTGTTTCAAGCCCCACCTCTCCTTAATCCACAAGTTTGAGTCTGTCCCATTCAACTCAAAATGTACCCTGTGCAGTGGGAAATAAAGTGTCATGGAAGTAAGCGCTCAGCACCTCTTTCTGGGAATAAAAACAAAGACTGGCATTAGGGTCGTACCCCTCACCCTTTGTCAACCTCTCCTTTCTCGGAAAAATAAATACAGTCCCATCAGTTTACCTGTTCAAGTTGAAGCCTGACACTTCTTCCCTCTGCTGATGCCCATGTCTATTCTATAATCAGGCTGTGTGTTTCCGTAGTGAAAGGGACAGACTGGGGTGTAGGGGTGGCATTTGCTTTGCTACTGAATAAGAACAACAAAATTGGGGGCTGTGAAGTGGAATGTGGTTTAGAAGCTGCTTGCCTCCAGTACGAGCATAAACGGCAGTGTCACATTATAAAGGCGAGTGTGTGCCAACCACGATGGACAGCACCTGTGGAGGGAAAGGAAGACTTACCCCGGGGCCTGGAAGGACACAGATTCTTTTCTTTTCTCCTATCCACACCAGTCACTCTCCACCATCTAAACCTTGAACTGCTGCCTCTTTAAAATTTTATTTTATTGGTTATTTTTAGGAGCTGAGGTTAGCGCATATGTCACAAGCATGCATGTGGAAGTCAGAAGGCGACCTTGTCAAGTGTTTCCCCTCCCTCGGGGTTCAGGGGTCAACTCAGTGTTTTAGTTATTTTTCTATTGCTGTGATAAAACACCGTGACCAAGGCAAGTTTTAGAAGTTTATTTGGGGCTCACGGTTTCAAAGGGGTAAGAATCTATCACCAGTACTCTGTGGCAGGTGCAGCTGAGAACACACTTTAAACTGTGAGTAGAGAACAGAGACAGAGCTAACTGGGAATGCAACTGGCTCTTGGAATCCCAAAACCTACCCCCAGGGCCATATTTCCTCCAATAAAGCCATACTTCCTAAATAGCCCAAACACTTCCATCAACTGGGGACAAAGATTTAAATGCTAGCTTATGAGAGACTGTCATTTAGAGCACTACACTCCGGTCATCAGGCTTGCCCAGAGGGGCTTTCAAGCTCCAAGCCATTTTGCTGGCTTGAATTACTGCCTCTTGTCATGTAACCGAGGGACACTCATTCATAAAGGAAGACTCATGAAGGATGGTCGACTGTTCTTGCCCAGACATGAAGCAGGAGGGCAAAGCTCCACTTGCTCTCTCTTGCTCACACTCACTCTCATTCTTGCTCTCGCACTCTCTCAGGATTGAACCCAAGGCATCTCCCACTCTCCCACTGAGTCTCCTCCACAATCCAGTTCTTTATGGGGGACAGGAAGAAAAGGATGAGTAACAAATGAGCCAAAGGTTCAGCTCTTCTAAAGTTAGATTGTGTGGGCCCCAGGCCTAACACACATGAGCAACCTGACTATAGTTAACTATTTTTGTCTAGAAAGTTAATCTGGGCACATCTTACCTCCATGGGACTCTAATCCCCAACTTGTGGAAGATGACTCCAGATCCAAGCTCTGAGGCCACTTGTCTTGCATGAATTGGCAATAAATGTCTGGATTGTTCAGTGCTTGCCCGGGGGTCTTTGAGGTTAGGGAGGAGGAAACAGATGGCCTAAAGCTGACAGGCTGCTTCACAGAGTGGCAAAACTGGTTTCCAGACTGTCACAGGATGCCTGGGGTAGGCATCCGTGTTATTGGAGTAGATTGGAGAAAAAGTGGCCCTGTTTCCAGTGTGGAGGCAATCTGCTCTTTCGCCTGTCCCCTGTCTGCTCCATGGAGGAGGGGAACATGGATGCCTGGCTCTGCGTGCTTGTGCTTTGGCTGTGTGGGTACCAGCAGTTCTCCTCAGAGAATTGCAGCATCCAACCAAAGCAAGTGTGAATGGCTGAGCGGTACACCCCCGCCCCCACCCCAGAATAGTCTCTCCCTGACTGGTCACTGATGTCCCATTATCCTGGGGTGAAGACCCACATGTGTACTTATAAAAGCAATAGAAGATGATTTCCTTAACTCTTTCCAAATGGAGGCATCAGCAGGGTCCAAGATGTACTACAGTGGCCGCAGGAGAGCCATCTGCTCTCAGAGGGTCTCTGAAGAAGCCAAGACTACCAGTGACAGAGTGGTACATGCTGATAGCGACCCTCATGGTGCTGAGTGTTGCCTGTGTGCCAAGGGACAGAGCATCTCGCATGACAGCCATCTGCTTCTGTCGTCATTTCTTGTCTTGCCTGCTGCCCCACTCTTAGATGTGGCTCTTAGATGTAGATGTTGCAGGTCTCTGAAACTCAGTAGCTAAAGTGGTGGCTGGAACCACAGTGTGCAGTCAGCAAATAGGGTCTATAGTTTTCTCTAACAGCATCCAAGAAGTTGGGGCCTGCCCCACAGTGGCTTTCTTCTTTTCTCTTGTCATCATCTGCAATGAATGGCTTCTCTTATTTAAATGGAACTCAAAACCTCCACAACAGAACCCATGGCTCTTCCTCCTGTGGCCTCCAGACACTGTTCTGGTTGGTGTTGATAGCAGTCCCCAGGAACCTACCATTTTTATGAGATCCTGGTGACGGGGACTCTGAGTGGGTACTCTTGAGTCCCAACTTGACAACTACTCTTCCAGTTTTCCAGCCAAGCCCTGCTACAGTTTGGAAAAGTTCCTCCAAAAGTCATATGCTGCAGCCCAGTGGCCAGTGTGACAGTTTTAGAAAGTGGATCTTGGCCAGAAGGTTTGGCTATGACGCAGCTCCACCCTGGAGCTTCTTCACCAGCTTCTTCACCTTGGAGGTCCAGGCTTCCTGAATCGTGAGAACAAAATCCTGTTCTTTGGAAAGGAGTCCTTCTGTGGTGTTTGTTTGTTTGTTTGTTTGTTTTTTATAGCAGCACAAACAGACTGAGACAAATGTGCTCTGGAAAGAGACTTTCCGAGTTTGAAATGAACAAAGGAAGAGGGACTTTGACTCATTTCCAACACATTATCTTAGACCTGGTGTCTTAGTTAGGGTTTTACTGCTGTGAACACCGTGACCAAAGCAACTCTTATAAGGACAACGTTTAATTGGGGCTGGCTTACAGGTTCAGAGGTTCAGTCCATTATCATCAAGGCAGGAACATGGCAGCATCTAGGCAGCCATGGTGTAGGAGGAACTGAGAGTTCTACATCTTTATCTGAAGGCTGCTAGCAGAAGACTGACTTCTAGACAGCTAGGATGAGGGTCTTAAATCCCACACCCACAGTGACACACCTACTACAACAGGGCCACACCTTCTAACAGTGCCACTCTCTGGGCCAAGCATATTCAAATCATCACACCTGAGTTTCTTCCCATTTAGTTTTCCTTTGCACCTTTTCCCTGAATTCTCTAGGTAAACTTTAAAATTACCTCGAATTTATTTCTTTTCAGCACCATAGTTGAAACCACTTGACAGAATACTTTTATAGAAAAAGCATTGTAAAAACTAGCACTCATGGCATCAGGGCCTTCATGACTTGTCTCTAGGGACAGTTACCTTCTCTTCCTCCTTACAGTCTTTATTGAACCCTGTGCTTAGCAGATCTGCAGACAAAGTCTGCCTGCCTGTCCAGGACCAGGTAGTGGAGACACACTGTATGTCTGGCCCCATAGTTTATGAACCCCTATGGACACTGCTGTCAGAAGCAGACATGGCCTCTACTCTGACAGCCTGGAAGACAGCAATTTACAAAACCACCATCTCTGCCATGTTTGTCAGAGGTAAGACCCAGTTTTCCAGCTGAGGTTCACATGTTCTCCAAAGATGGTCAGTGGCTCCACGATTTGCTCATTTCCCCATCTCCATGTTCACTGATATCTGTGTCTGTCCATTTGTATCCTACAAGAGCTATGGGTTCATAAATATCTCAACATTGTTGTCATCCTCTGACTCTCCATGGAGCTCCCTGGAGGCCTGGTAGTTATGGGTGGCTTGGCCACATCTCCTCTACACCATGACTCAGAGGACTCCTAGGCTATAGGCTTTCATATTGAAAATGTCTTTCTGTTTTCCCTTAATGCTTTATGGTCTCTGAAATCCCCAAAAGAGAAACATTCTTTCTCTCTCATGCCATGTCTCAAGAGGCACAAATGGTGAGGCCGTGTCTGGAGGAGGTGTCACATTGTTTGGGTGTGGAAACCTTAGGCAAGATGGAGATGAGACTACTCACCCTGGGAACTCTTTGTCCTTTGAGGCTGGCTGTGCCTCTGAGACCATGAGAAGCATGGAAGACTTACAGGTTCATGATTGGCTAACTAGTGTAAACTGGTAAACATGCATCAAATACATCAGAGAGATGTGGTATTAACCAGCTTCCGCAGTATGGTGAGGTTGTAAGATAGTGACCATAGCATACCATCTATTTACTGAGCATGTGCAGAGGCCTTGTGGAAACTTAGGCGTTACTTACTTTAAGGGACAGTAATGAGTGGAATGTTGAATGGGAAGAGACCAGAAATCTGGCTCACAGAGTGTGTTAGTGAGTTTATTCTTTAAGATTTTTATGTGTTTGGTTGGTCTTTTGATGCAGACTTTCTTCGTATAGCCCTGGGCATCTGGAACTGCTCTGTTGACCAGGCTGGCTTCAGACTTAAAGATCCCAAGTGTTGGGATGAACGTTGTGTGCCATCACTGCCCAAAGAAAGAAAGAAAGAAAGAAAGAAAGAAAGAAAGAAAGAAAGAAAGAAAGAAAGAAAGAAAGAAAGAA
>JADRCG010010368.1:133429-140929 GCA_019844195.1 Rhabdomys dilectus
GAAAGAAAGAAAGAAAGAAAGAAAGAAAGAAAGAAAGAAAGAAAGAATGAATTTTGCTTGGGGTTGAAGATGGAACCCAAGGCCTTGTGCTTGTTAGGCAGGTGCTCTAACACTGAGCTAAATCTCCAATCCGTATGCTAATCATTTACAAAGGAGCTTACCCTTTGGTCTGCTCATTTCACAGACAAGCTCTGGTAGTGCCTGGCTTGTTTTATGACTGGCCCCTCTAAGACTGGGATTTGCCCAATGGCATCCCTGCTGGCCCTGATGTGTCCCTGGTACTCAAGGGGAGATCCTGTCCCCTCCTATGTGTTGTGAGGGAAGCAAAGAAAGAAACGTTCCAACAAGTTCGTGTAAAGCAGCCCTGCAGACTTGCTAGTACAGAGTCTGAGTTGCTCTCTCTGCCCCTCCCCAGGGTCTCAACTACCATACAGACTGGGCACTGTGGAAGAGGCAGTGTCATGGCCCAGCGGCTCCCTCCAGACTGTGCTCACAGTGCCTTGCTCCTGTCACTCTAGGTCTTGGCTTGGCCTCTGTCTCCCATTTGAGTTTTTAGCCCAGATGCTGTCCTTCAGCTGTGACTCTGACTTCTCTCAACACTGAGTGGAAGTCTCATTCTGGACAGCACAGGTTTTGGCCGGCTTATTGGATCTTTCCTTAGCACCATACCTTGGGCTTTTTGCTTATCTTTTCCTTTCCCTCCTTTTAATCCTCATGGTTTTAAGCAGATCGATAATCTGTTAGGCTTTTACTTGTGGTTTTTCATCATCAATAAAAACTTTCCTGGAAGAGACATTTACATTGAGGCTGTATTAATGTTTAAAAGAGGCATAGACTGATTCTATATAATGGTCACTTAGTGTCCTCTCTTGTCTCTTTGCCATATGGGCTTGCACTATGCACCTGGGCCTTGTCATGGCCATTCTTCATCCAGCCTGAGAATCAGACAATAACACTGTGACAAGAGTAGGAAATATGGGGAGGTAGAGCCACCTTGCCCCAGCATCCGCAGATAATAGAGGCCCATCTTTCCATACTCCCTGATCTGGACAGATCACCATGCCATGGCCTAGCTCTGACCCGCAGTCTCATGGCTGAGCAGCAGGGTAGTCATTGCAGATGCAGGAAAGTTGGGTTGGCAATTTTTAATTCTGTTCTGAGCTTTGTCACCCAGGCTTTCTGACTTCCTCTTATTCCATAAGGAAAGGACATCAAGAAACATTGAGACCAAAGATAAATGTTTCCATCACCTCTGCCTGATTCTGCAGTGTGTGTGTGTGTGTGTGTGCAATTGTGTGTTCGAGTGCACATGTATGTATGTGTGAAGAACACAGGACATCCTCGGCTAACATACCTCAGCTATCTCCCATCTAGAGCATCCCCTTTAGAAGTCAAATGACCCTGTCACAGAAGTCACATATCACATATAGTGCATATTTACATTACAATTCATGATACTAGCAAAACTGCAGTTGTGAAGTAGCAATGAAAATAATTTTATGGTTGTAGGTCAGCACAACGTGAGGAAGTGTATTAAAGGGTCACAGCATTAGGAGGGTTCAGAACTATGGCACTAGAATTTTTGTGACTATGGTGACAGTGCCTATCATTGATTGGGAATTTTCTAAATAGGTTAGACTGGCAGGCAAACCCCAGGCATCTACCTGTCTCTCTTCTGTGCTCTCCGAAGATTATAAGCATGTGGCTTTTTTTTTTCTTTTAAACATGGGTCCTGGGGCTTGAATTCATGTCTTCATGCGTGCAAGGCAAGTACTTTAACAACTGAGCAGTCTCTCCAGCCTTCTGCATCTTTTACAAGTTTCTATTTATCTATATTTGAAGAGCGTGAAGAGTTCTTTGGGTATATTCCTAAGATGAATTCTATAGGTAGGGTAGGTTTGGGGGTGGGGTTGGGGTTCCTGGGGTGCAGGGATACCTGTTTAGCTCTGAGAAAGGAGAAGTACCTACATGTTGGGTAGAAAAGAAATAGTGACACGGCCAATGGGTTACAATCTAGCCCTTCTCAGCCTGGTTGCTTGGTGCTCCTGTTTAATAGCCTTGCTAACTTCTGAAACCAGGTGTCCCCTCAACCAGCACCCTCTCTTATGCCTCGATCTGCAGGGCAGTCTCACAACAGCCTGCTTTGTTTGGTCAGTATGCAATTAATGTTCATCTTCACTATAGGCTTCTGCCTTCACCCACTTCAGCCACTGGCAGAGGGACACAGGAACACCTCAGCTGGCTGTGACGTTTGGGTCAGCCGTGACCCACATACAAGCCTAGTTGTAAGAGCAGAATACATATCACGTGACTGCTCTGCTCTGAGCCTGTCTCATCTTTTAGCAGTTATTTCTAGGACTATTTAAATGGTCTCCCTCCCTCAAAAGCCCATTCTTCAGCAAGCAGCAGGGATGAAACCTTTCAAAGGTAAACCAGGTCCCGTCATCCTTCGGCTCAGGCGGCTATTCCTGCTTCTGGCACATGCCAGATGCTTTATAGGGGCCTGTGACTGCAGGAGATCTCTCCTCACTGGCCCTAGCTCCACTGGGAACCCCCTTTGCCTGCCACCTGGAATTCTGAGATCCTGATGTAGTTGTATCTTTTTCTAGAAGAGTGGTTCTCAACTTTCCTAATGCTGTGACCCTTTAATTTGGTTCCTCATGTTGTGGTGACACCTCTTCCCACCCCCCCAGCCATAAAATTAATTGTTTTGCTACTTTATAACTGTAATTTTACTACTCTTATAAATTATAATGTAAATATCTTGTATGTAGAATAACGGATATGTGATCTTTGTGAAAAGGTTAATCAACTCCCAAAGGGGTCATGACCTAGATAGTGAATCACTATATAGGATACTCTAGCAGCACCAGGAATGTCAAACTTCCTATCTGGCAGGCAGTGTCTGATGTATGCTGTTGCGATGTTGAGATAACAGTGAGATTTGGTCTGCTATGACATGCGGATGTGTCACAAGCCGTTATGTTAATAAAACTGAAAGTGCTAAATGGAGCCTGTGAGCTGTCAAAAAACCAAACACATCCCAAGGTGTTTGTAAAATCACAAAAGTCTTGGTCACTTGTCTCCTACGTGTTTTCATGAGCGGGAAGTGAGGGAGACAGAATGTTTGGGGGTTGGGACAGCACGTGTGGTGGCCCTCTCCCATCTGTGGCAGTTGTCACTTGTCTATGTGTTGAGTTCCTCAGAAAAGAACATAAGCTACGGGGTGTGTGACAAGGGTGGGCTAAGCCTTGCTGTCTTGAGAGATGGGAACAATGATTCCTATAAATAGAATATAAAGCATCCCTTTAACATAAAGTCATTTGGGGTCAGCAGTGTGTGTGTGTGTGTGTGTGTGTGTGTGTGTGTGTGTGTGTGTGTGATTCATGTAGCTAAGGACAGCCTCTGGTTCACCATCTAGCCCAGGATAACCTTGAACTCCTGATCCTACTGACCTACCTCCTGAACACTGGGGTCACAGGCATGTGTCATCATGTTTGGCTGTTGTGATGTTTTTAAAGAAGTAGTGGGTGAGATTGGCTGCTCAACTTTGAGGTTTCTGTTCACTTACTTTTTAAAGCAAGTGTGTACTATAGATATACTATATAGTGTACCATCAGACTGGAACAAGGTCTTCTATTTATTCCTGTTGTTTAATGTCCACACTGAGGACATTGTGGACATTATAGGCTCCACTAGGAGGCCATGATGGGTGTGAGATGCATGTGTGTATGTGTGTATGTATGTGTATGTATGTATGCATGTGTCTATGTGTGTATATATGTGTATATTTCTGTGTATGTATGTGTGAATATGTGTGGATGTATGTGCATATGTGTGTATGTTTTTATATCTGTGTATATGTGTGTATGTATATGTGTGTATATATGTATGTATGTGTGTATATGTATCTATGTGTGTGTGTATATGTGTGTGTTGTGTTTATGTGTATGTGTGTTGGGCACTGACCCTACATCTTGGTAGTTAGACTCTCAGACACACCTCTGGTTCAGCTGTGGCTCTTCAAGCCCCTGCCTGCTTGTCCCTCCTCAGTCATACCTTTATTTTGTCCCCTCTGAAGCTTTGTCAATTAGCAATCCATGTGGCTCCTTCCTCGGTTGATTTCTTTGCTCTTCCAGAGTGCTTCTTTCCACATAGGAGGTAAATATATTGAGATGTAAAACCCGATGTGTCAAAATGCCTGTGGATTTTCTTGTCACTCTTGACAGACCTTTTGTGAAGGAGATAGGCATCAAAGTTATAAAACACCCTTCTTTGGGATTTGAGTGCCTGCTCACTCTGTTTTGGATATGGTTTGTCTTTGAAGGTTCATGTGCTACAAGCTTGGTCCCCAGTGTGGTGTGTTGAACTGGTAGAATCTTTAATAGGAAAAAGGTCCTTAGATCGTGGGGACTCTACCCTCATGAAGAGGTTAATGTCATCATTATGGAGTGAGGGGTTGGTCTCACAGGAATGGGTTGGTTTCAAAATGAGTTGGTTGTCATTAAAGAGTGACCCTGACCCCTCCCTTGTCTCCTGCCTCTCCTGTGACTTTTCACATGTGTCCTTCTGTGTGATGCCACCTTGAGGCCCTCATATGAGTATACTGATGTCATGCTCTTGGACATCCAGAGTGGTGAGTTGAACAAATCTCTTCTCTTTGTAAATCTTCCAGCTTCAGACTTTGTGTTACAGCTACACAAAACAGATGAAGGACTTGTTCCTACCTTCAAGCACTCAGTGTCTCTGTTGGGAAGCCTGCTGACCTTGGCTCTCTAACCCAATGTATGCAACCCATTTTCCTCTTGAAAGCCTCTGAGGTCTGCTTTTCATTCCCAATGTTCTGGATATTTTTCTATGGGAATAATTTCTTGCAGACTGCTTATTGAAATATTGAATATTATAATGGCATTTACATATGTCATTTAAAAACAGGTATAAACTCCTATTGCTTATGTTTCTTCCAATACAAAATTATACCTGAAATTACAAATCAAACATAAAGCACAACCATTTTAAATGCATGCCATTCAGCATACTGTGATGGCTGACAGTTCTTTCAGTTGTAGGGATTCTGTACATACTGCTGTGGCTCAGTGGCATCCATGTGATGTCACCTACCATCACTGTGTGAGTGAGTATTTCCTATTATAAAATTTATATATATTTAGTCTGCCCTCCAACCTTTGTCATTAGCCACGGCAACTAATGTAATTCCTTTTGGTGTGATTCGTAAATGCAGTTGAGACAGAATGATGGGTTGGTCATAAGTGGTCCACAGATATGCTTGTTTACAAGAAGTTTAGAGGGTTGTCAGTAGAATGAAAGCATAAAGCATAAATGTTTTTTGTAAGCAAAATGGAAAAGAGGGCACGGGGTAGGGGTTTTCTAGGGAGGGGAGATGGGGAAAAGGGATGGCGTCTGAAATGTAAATAAAATATCCAATAAAAAATAAAAATAAAAAAAAATAAATGTTTTTTGTAGAGACTCATAGAACCCTACAAATTCTGTGGTCCTTTCCTGTGATAGGCAATGAATTAGCCTTTGGTATTTTCCTTTTGGAGGTCAGATTCAGCTTCCACTCTCGAATATCTGTCAAATGCACTAATTTCATATTGGAAAAAAAAGAAAGTAATATCTTGATAGCTGAAAGAAGAACACAAGTATCTCTCAGAATCATTTCTATCCCACTGGAGATTTTGTCTAAGGGTCATAGTCTCAGTACCAGGAGATTGCTTGCCTAAAGATGCTGGGAGCTAACACTCTTCAGCACTCTGCGGAGTACTTCTTGACACTGATTCACTTCTTGATGATACCAGAGCTACTGTGTGGGACACATTTTCTTTTCTTTCTTTTTATTTTTAAAGATTTATTTATTTATTTATTTATTTATTTATTTATTTATTTATTTATTTTATATGAGTGCACTGCAGCTGTCTTCAGACACACCAGAAGAGGGCATCTGATCCCATTACATATGGTTGTGAGCCACCATGTGGTTGCTGGGAATTGAACTCAGGACTTCTGGAAGAGCAGTCGGTGCTCTTAATCGCTGAGCCATCTCTCCAGCCCCGGGGACACATTTTCAATGTGAGGTAAATACCCAAAGGCAGCTACTCTGGTTAGGCCACTGTAGACTATGGAAGCCTTCACTGCCTTGTAAATAACTGGATCTGTCATTGTTCTGGGATCAGCATCCAGTGTCCAGAGCTAAGAGAACCTCTGTGCATGCAAAACCGCCAACCTTTGAAAGTCCCTGTTCTGCATACAGGCAGTGCTTACCTGCCCAGGCCTCTGAAGCAGCTGGTCAGGTGGAGACTCTGTGGCTACCTGAGGTGGCTGCCATCAGTACTCAGTCAGTCCTGTATCAGTGTTGCCTCTTGCAACAGGACCTCAGAGTTTCCCATCCATATGACCTTGGGTCTCAAGAGTGTACCTGAGAGTGGCCTTAAGACTCAGCATCCCCCCCCCTGTACCTCTTAAATTCTTTTAGATTAAGGCTTTTTAAGATGGAGGTTTTGCTTCCCGTCTCTGGTGCCCATCAGGGCCTTTTGTAATGTCAAAATGTTCTGCATCTAGTACAAAAGCCACTCGCTGCATGAATGTGCTCAAGCACTTGGAATGTGGTTGGTGCGAATGAGACACTAATCCATCTCTGAATCTCCTTGTGAAGAATTTAAGTACCACCCATGGTGACCATATTAGTCGGCCTTTCTAGTTTGGGGAAGCCACAGCCCTGTGCATTCCTAATGAGAGGACACCCAGCTGACGTGCCCTTGACTGGGGCAAAGATCACCACACAAGTCCAAGCTGGCTTGATAAAGCTTGACTCAGTATCAAAGCTCTTCCTGTGATTTTTTTTGGGGGGAGGGAGGGATCCCCACTTCTGTACTATTCTGAGGAGGTAGTCATTATTGACTGTGCCTTTGACTCCTTCTAGAACAGAAGACTCTAAGCGTCCCACAGCTCCCATTTCTTGAGCAGAGTCTATGCCAGGTTCTTTGACTTCAAAAAGCCACGGCATAAACTGATGCTTGGTGTCCTCAGAGGATAAATACTGAACGCAGAGGTCTGTTCTAGGGAGGAATGGGGTCATGGTGAGAGGGAGGCTGTGCTGTCTGAAGATTAGATTGAAACTTGGGGTCTATTTTGTGTGGCTTTTCTTGAGCGGAGCCAGTTGAGACCTGCAAAGGTGTTCTTGCCTTATAAGGTACTGATTGAGGAGTTGTCGTGCTGAACTATAGATGGAGCTGAATTGACCAACCTGTGGATGATTCACCAGCCCATGGTTTCCCACTCCACCCTGTGTCGTTCTGGTCTCTGCATGTTATTCTGTAAGCCAGTGGGGTTTCACTGCTGTTGGTTGGAATCACATTGGTCCTTTCACGGTAGAGAATCTGGCAAACTCTACACCTCTACTGCTAATCTGTTTATGGGGCCCCAGTAGCGACAACTCTTCTCTGCCAGCGTTCATTTCTGCCATGATTTCAAATACATCCA
>JADRCG010010368.1:145929-159147 GCA_019844195.1 Rhabdomys dilectus
GAATTTTTAGATGGAACCTTGAAGCTCATCCTTATTTTGTATTCCGTGCCCCTCACCTCATACCCAGCTTTCTAAAAGACTTCCTGGACTGGAGTTCTTCTAATGCTTTCATTGACATCTTAAAGGGTTGTCTGTCTCATACCTAACATCTCAAACTTCTTTCTGATCAGGTTTCCATTTATTTTAGTATTTTCCCCATTTCAGTAGTCAATGTTATTCTCCTTGAGGATTTTAGTCAGATATTTTATTTTTAAAATTATTCTGTTTATTCTTGAGTTTTATTCAGGGGTGAGAAGGTTGCCAGTCGGACTTCTCAATGCTGTTTTATGTGGCATGAGATAAGGGCAGTATAACCGTGAGCAACAGAATACTGTTGGTTCTTTAAGATTACATTACAGTGAGCTGTCACCTCTGTTGCTATAAAATCTCACACACGTTCCTGAGAATAGAGCCCAGACTTTAAATGACGCTTGGTTACTAGAATGTCTTTCTTTGTTCCCCTGGGAAGATTGATGTTGTGTCAAAGTGATTGTTCTAACCCCTGACTGGAAGGTTGCCAGCTTGACTTCAGGCTTTCTGGAGGCAGGAGGATGCAAGAGAGCCTCCTCCTTAGCTGTTTGGGGAATAGAACCTCTTTATCTACAGAGTGTTGGGCGATGGATATAAATTAGAACATTCTGATTTGAAGAACAGTTTAAATTTGATATGTTGGGTTGGACAAGACTGGTAGGAATGCAGGTGAGAAAAAAATGAGGGCTGGACATGGAGCTCAGTGTGGAGTGCTTGCCCGGAATGCAAATGGTTGTCACCTGAGTTCTCTGTCCTGCCTAGTGTCCCCCTGGGGGCAGTGGGTAAGAAGGTGCAGAATCAACAGCACAGATCCTGGGAACCGGTGAGAAGGCAGCAGCAAGCTCATTTATTAATTCTTGGGGAGCATCCTTTATACCCTCCACCCTCATCCTATTGGTCCCAAGCAAGTATGTCCCCCAAGTGGCAGTTCCTGATTGGCTGTCATTATCTGAGTCACCAGTCTCTAGGCTCTCAAGCAGGCTTCAGTTTGCCCTTCCTATGGAAGTTGTCTCTGCAGCTACAGGACTTGGGGATGGAGAACTGGCAGGGAAACTTGCTGTTTCCCAACTTATCAGGATGCATTACCTCCATAGCAGCAGCCCTTCCTGTTCCTCCTCCACAGGGAACTCCATCCCCAGAACAAAGGGAATTCAAAAGCAAGGGATTCTGCAGATGGGTAGCCTGCACTATGGAGAGGCATGGGTTGCTGCTGAAAAGAATCAGACTGATAGGTGCAGAATGTCACTTCTTCGATACCCACTTTGTTGTGTTCAGTTCCTCTTTTAGGTAGATGGTTATTTAGGTAACAAGGCTTAGACTATGAGATTTATACTTTGATCAGCTCCGTAGACCACTACCCAAAAAGCCCCCCTTTGTGTCCCCTGCTTTTTGCCATGTCTAGGAATCAAAATCTTACAGTGATTCACAGCTATGCAGGTAAATTAATGTGGAGGGTCCTAATCCTGCAACAAAACTCATCTAATTTTTTTTGAGTGTGTGCATTTATGTGTGCCTGTTCGTGTGTGTGTGTGTGTGTGTGTGTGTGTGTGTGTGTGTGTGTGTGTATACTGTGGATACATCAAAGCTAGGGGTCAACCTTGCCTGTCATTCTGAAGGTGCTGTCCATCTTGGCCTGGTTTTGTGGTTTGTTGAGAGAGGATCTCTCACTGTCCTGGGGCTCTCCATGTGGCCTAGGTAGGCTAGGCTAGGTAGCCAGAAAGCCTTAGGGGATCCTTCAGGCCTCTGCCTGTCCCATACTGGGATTAGAGCATTACTACTACACCTGGTTAGTATTGAATTTAGCTCTTCATGATCTCACAGCAAGCTGTTTGCCAACTGACTTATCCATTGTCAGCCTCTGGTCCAATGGTCAGTGCTCTGATCCATTGGCTTAGGAGATTTAAAAAAGATAATCACCCTTTGACTATTCTGAAAGGAGGGAGCCGAGCTGGAGTTTCCGAGTAAGCATCTCTGGGTTCTTATTTTAGCTCACGGTTTCTAGGAATGGGAGTGCTGCCGAGTGAGGGAGTCTGTTCAGGTTCATTTATCTTAAAGGATGCTTTGAGAGAGGTGCCTTTTAGTATATGCCTGTAAGACACAGCTGTGTGACACCTGGACTAGAGAGAAACATACTGACCTCGAATCTTTCAGAGTTAAGTTGCTCACAGTGTATCGACCTATATTGCCCTGTTTGACCCACAGCCATCAGGTGAAGAGTTTGGGTAACTTGTCTACAGTGTCAGAGAAGTAAACCAGAGAGCTAGTGCTTGGCTCTGAGGTCTAACACTGGGGCTTGTGCTCTGTAGTGCTATCCTGCCTGTCCTCATGAGTATCTTGTCTCAGAACTTTAAAGGATTCTATCTAGTCTGAACTAGATGCTGAATAGTTAAGCATCCCTTCTTTTAAAGCAGCCATGTCTGGAGGCACTGTATTTGATGGAAGTTACCTTATACATAAACCTGCCACTTGGAAGTTTAGAATGTAAACAAGGCAGATTTGATGATGCAGATAAGTCTTTATATCCCCTTGAAACAGAGGGAGAAGAGATGGTGGAAAGGAGAATGAGTTTTGAGTTGAGTCTTTGGGATAGAGCCAGCTGGTGCAATATAAGTTTTAATCAGGCTCTCAACCTCTCTGAGCCTTCATTTCCTCTTGTTACAGAGGCTCCTGTAAATAGAAGTACTCATAACTGTCCCCCAGTAATTCAGTAAGGATTGTTTACAGTGATAATTTTAATGGCAGTAACAATAATAGCTAATTGATTTATTAGCTGGGAATCAATTAGGTATTAAATATTTCTTTGTTAATATATTAAACATTTATTAAATCACTCACAGCTTAGTACTTTACACAGACGTAGACTTCCAGAGCAGTTTTAGATTCACAGTGTAATAGACCAGAAGTTATAAAAATTTCCCGTCCATATCCCCCAACTTCCAACATCAGCAGCACCGCCCACATAGGGGCACGTTTGTAAGTCCTGATGAGTCCATGTTGACACATGGTAATCACCCCTGTCCATAGCCTACATTAGGGTTCACACTTCTTCTTGTACCTTCTGTGGGTTGTGAGAAAAATTGGCCTGTGTTGATCATAACTGTGTCATACAGAGTAGCTTCACTGCCCGCATTCTGCCCTCCTGCCCCTTTCTTCCTTGCAGGCCCACATAGCTTCACTGCCCTACATTCTGCCCTCCTGTCCCTTTCTTCCTTGCAGGCTCACACGACACTGGTACTTTGCTGTATCTATGATTTTCTCCTGTTGGCATCCAGCTAGAATCTTGCAAGATGTCACCCCACAGAATGACTTCTTCATACTCAGACAGTTTAGTCTTCTCCATGGCTTTCCGTGGCTTGACAGCTCACTCTATTTTAGTTCTAGATGATAGCCCCAGGTGTATACCTAGTGCTCACACGTTAAAGGATGTCTTTACTGACTTCAAGTATTGGAAATGTTGCTCTATATGCTATTGTGAAGGTTTTTGTAATGATAATTTTCCATGTCTTTGGGGTAAATTCCAAGGCACATGTATTGTATCTTAAGACTATATTTGGATTTGTGGGAACCTACCAAAGCCTTTTGAGGTAGCCAGATGGTTTTCTGCTCTCATCAGGAAAGAATGTTCCTCCTGCCCCAAATCCTCCACAACACTTGGTATTGTTAATGTTCTCGATTTTTTGGTCAATCTGAGAGGTGCATAGTGGTATTTCTTTGTTTTAATCTAAATTTTCCTATGACATGTCATACGGAGCACTAACTTGTATATACATTTGCTAACCACATATTTTCTTAGAGGAGAGATATCTAATGAGGTCTCTAGTTTAAATTTTTAAAACTAGGTTTTTCTTTGTTTTATTTTGCTGCTGTTGGATATCAAGATGTCTTTATTTTTTTTATCTTATGTGTCTGAGTATTTCGTCTGCTTGCATTGAAGTGTATCACATTCATGCCGTGCCTACAGCAACTAAAAAAGGATTTCCGATTCCCTGGAACTAGCATTACAGGCAGCTGTGAGCCACAATGTGAGGTGCTGGGCACAAGACCCAGGTCCGCTATAACAGCAGCAATTGTCTTTAACCACTGAGCTGTCTCTCCAGCTCCTGCTGTTGAATTTTAAAAATTCTTCAAGGCTGGGCATAGAGATCATTGGTAGAATAGTTATGCATTATACACAAAGGGGAGAGTGGGAAACATAGTTTATCTCAGCCTTCAGGCTTTTATTAATGGTATATCTTTGGGAAGTCTTTTCTTTCACTCTGTTCTTTCTCTTCGGAGTGTCTTTTATAGAATAGTTTATTTAGTGAAGTCCAGCTTATCAATACTCTCTTGCATGGATTTTTTTCTTTGCCTTTGTTGAAACTCCTAACACTCATCACTATGGACGGCCACTGCTGTTCTCCTGTGATACACATCTTACTGGACTGTTATTGTTTTACATTTAGGTCTATATTCGCCCATCTGAGTTACTTTTTGAGGAGAGTGAAGAATTGTCTCTACCGCATTTGCTTTTATCTTGAATGTGCATGTCCTGTCTGCTGCAGTTGTTTCAAAGTCCTTTTCTTACCTCACTCTATTGCCTTTGATCCTTTATCAAAGATCAGTTGATTACATTTCTATGGGTCTGTTTCTGGGCTATCTATTCTGGGTCGTAGCTGGGTTTCTCTTTCTCTCATAGTACCACACAGTCTCAATTACTTGAGCCTTGCAGTACATCTTGAAGATAGATAGCATCCTCTCTCTAGTAATTTTCTTCTATTGGTGCTGTGATAACGGTTGCCAGTCATGTGCCTTTGCACTTTAGAATTGGTTAACAATAACCACAAAAGAACTTACTGGGTGTTGTGTCTGCGATTACATTCAATGTGGAGGTCAAGTTGGAAGGAAACAACAAATTTGACAACAGTATATCTTCTTACCAGTAAATCTGGACTGCCTCCCTGTCTTAGTGTCTTTCCCTATTGCTGTGATAAAGTACTCTGACAAAACCAAATTAAGATCAGAAGGGTTATCTTGGCTTATAGTTCAGGTACAGTCCAGTATGGCAGGGAAGTCAAGGCAGCAGATGCTTGAGGCAGCTGGTTATGTCATAACCACGCCAAAAGCAGAAAGCAAGATGGATGCCAATGCTCAGGTCTCCCCACAGCTCTCCATTTTTATATGGTCAAGGACCCTACCAAAAGAACAGCACTGCTCAGAGTGGGAAGGACTTCACACCTCAACTGTCCTTTCAAGATAATCTCCCATGAGCATGCCCAGAGGCCAACTAAACCTAGGTGATCCCTCATTGGCATGCTTGGCGGCTTGTCTTCTTGACGATTCTAGTTATTACCAAGTTGACAGCTAAGACTAAGCATCACACCTGCTACTTTTATTGATATAGCCTCAAGCTTAGGGATTCTGCCCTTAACTGTCCATTCTACTCTTGAGGCATCAAAGGTCATCTACATTTCGGTGCGTGTTTTTCATCACCAGGACTTCCTTTCTCTCTGTCTGCCTGTTCACTGGAGCCTTTGGTATAGTATCGTAGTTGGTTTCTATTCATAGTCCACTAAATCTTCTGCCATTATCTAAATCTGATTATGATGGTTGCTGTTTCTATAAACTGTGACTTTTGACCTTTTCTGTTGTCTTGTATATTTGCTTGATAAATTGGGTATAAGAGATTTGTCATTAGCCATTAGTCATATAGGTCTGGGCTGGGTGGGCTGTGAAAGCATTGTACAGCCTAAGGACACAGTCTCAGCCTTTTCCATGAGCTACTGTCTCTGAACTGTAAAGCTCCTTGGTTCCTCTCAGTCTACACATTAGCTCTCTTACTGCACTTTCCTCTGACCTCCCCCAACCCCACCCTGCCCCAAAATGAATAGAGCCAGCTAGAGATGTTTTTTTTCCTTCCCTCAAGTTTCTAGAAACACAAATAATTTTCCTTTGATGCTCAAAGTGAGGACTTAGGAAAAAATCACTAAATGATACTACCTCCAGACCAGAGCCCCCTTAGGTTTTTTTAATCTCTCTAGTACCTTGTCATTTGTCTTGGGTTTTCTATTAGGGAGTTGGTCCCCACGGAGATGGAGGCTGCTCCCTGTGGTTTTTCTACTCCAAGCTGTAATTCTCTGTATTCTCCCACCAGTCTCTTCATTCATGATATTGGTTTGCTTTGTGGCCTCCCCTCTCTTATAGATCTCAAAAGGAGCTGCTGACCTTCCATGTGTCTTTTGGCTCTTTTGCTTCTTTGGTAGGAACGAGTTGCCTCTCCACATCAGACTGGAGACAGACTCCACTGTTATCAGTTAAAGAATCTGAGACATAGACAAAATCCCAAAGCTTGTCAGGGAACAGGTCAGAATACATATGGAAATCCATAAGGTCAAGCTTAACACACAAGAGGGCTATGACCTGCCCACTAAATTTGAATCTATATAAAGCTTTCCACTCACATGCAAACATTCAAAATGTCCCAATTTATCAATTACATTCTTCAATTGTTATTGTCAAAAAATGGCTTTCAAATAATGTGCTAATTTCTCACAAGTATATTGATTTGGACGTGTCACCATTTGTCAGGTCTTTGTGGCTGTGGTTTTCTTCTGTGTGTCACAGTCTGACTACTGAAAGGACTCATTTCTTCACTTTGGTTTCTATCCAAACTGTGACCTCTTGACATACATATCTTTCATGACTTGGGCACAAGATTTGTAGTATAATTAGGTCTAGCTCTCTGTGTAGGAGTGAGTAGAGGGTAAAATTAGTGTTTTAGTGGTGGAAGATGGGGACTGGCACATGAGGTTGCCCTTGTTCTTCACACATGTGTCAGGGCACAGGCATGGCCATATTCTCACACACACACACACACACACACACACACACACACAGAGAGAGAGAGAGAGAGAGAGAGAGAGAGAGAGAGAGAGAGATGGGGAGGGGGTTGAGATGTTCCCCATGAGTAGATGCCATTTTGGATATAGTTGATATAAAACAGGCCTGCTTTAAGAAAATGAAGAAAGAGGACATTGTTATATTATGCAAGTAGAACAGGGTAATTCTGTTTCTGGTTACTTGGGGTTAAGTAGTTAGTATGTCAACCTGCTATTTGCAAAATTAAAGAGATGTTTAAACAACTACGACCAAGCCACGTTGAGCCTCTTTTCTTATTTTTCAGTCCCTTGCTTGATTTTCAAGTCTTAGGATTATGTAGGTGTGCCTCCATTATGTAGGAGTAAGGGAGAGAAAATGTGTTTGATATCTACAGGGCGTGTCTGTTTTCTGGACTGCAGGGAGTGGCAAAAACAAGACTGGGCTGTTCTGAAGAGGGTCTGCTCCTATCTGAAGGTGCCCACGTCACTGCTCAGGGTAAACCTTGGGTTTTTCTTTCAGTTCTGTAGTGTCATTTGCTCTCCCAGTGGTTGCACTACAAACTTGCCTTTGACCAGTCAAAGGCAACCAACCTGATCTCCCATCAGTTGCTATGGAGCCAGAGGTCCCCAGGATGACTCAGAGGCAGTGATAGCAAGAAGCATTTCCAAGTCCCAGTTATCTGTGGGGTCATAGAAATGTCAGGGCCATTTCTATGTAGTAAACGTGCTGTGGTTTACAAGTGGAAACCATCTGATGCTTTCTGGAAGACAGCCCACTCTGATGCCACACCCCCACCACGCCCCTACCCCAGTCCTGACCAAAGGAAGGCAGATTCTGCTTGTTTGGGCCTTGTGTCTTGATATCACTTTTCTAAAGGGCTTTGGTAGTAGTTGTGGTTAGCCTGTCGTGTTCATATCTTGTTTATGCTGGCACGGACTGACCCACAGCCTTCCTTGAACTGGCTAGGATGGAGAGGTCATCTGAACAGAGTACTGACAGCACCGGAAACTGTGTGGGTGTCTGGAGGCGGCACATCCATTGCTTTACCACAACCCCTCATTCATTTGCTCAACTGATGTTTTCGGACAGTTACCTAAAGACAGGGACGTAGCAGTGAATGCTCACTGCTAGTTAAAAGGCAGTCTCTTGTGAAGGGAACTTGGGCAAGAATTTAAATGCTAAAAGGAATATCAAAATAGGAAAACAGGTCATCACTTCCTTCTGTCAGCTCACCAGCTTCTGTAAGTCAGGAACCAAAGTGGTTGCCAGGGCGTGGCTTAGAGGAGTTGTTCCAACAAGGGCCCAGTTGTTAAGTCAGCTTAACAACTCTGAATCACAGGAATCCCCGTGTTATGCCTCTGTTAGCCCCTTCCCATCTGGCTATGAGACTTCTTCTAAAGAGACATCAATCTGGGTCTGTAGGAGGAATAGATCTTGACCAAGTGAGAGACTCCACACTCCTCAAACAGATCCCCAGACAACTTCTTGCATATCGCTAGCGAATAAAATAATGCTACCTAAAGAAAAGTCACCAGAAACATGGGTATGCAGAAAGAAGGGAAAGAAAAGCTGCCACTCGCAGAAAGATACTTTCGAATAGAGACAGGATTGAACACTTCCAAAACAGAACAAAGCAAAGCAAAACTGGAATCATAAGGCGCTCTGTTCCAGTGCTGTGGCCATTGGTGTGGAAAGCCATGAAGTTCTGTAGATAACAGCAATAAATTCTAACAAATTGGGCTAGTAGTGAGATACGCACGAGGCTTTATCGGGTAGCCTAAAAGATTTCAGTTCCTGAATGCCCTGACTGTTAACTGCACGTTTTCATTCCTACACCCCTGCCTCACCCCCTTTTTTGGTTTTTCAAGACCAGATTTTTCTGTGTAACAGCCCTGGCTGTCCTGGGACTCACCCTATAGACTAGGCTGGCCTTGAACTCACAGAAATCTTCTTGCCTCTGCCTCCCAAGTGCTGGGATTAAAGGTATATGCCAGCACTATTGCCGCCACCACCGGGGATTTTGTTTTGAAGTTTTATATAGGCTAGGCTGTTCTCAAATTCGAGACACAGCTGAGGATGACCTTGGCCTTCTGGTTTTGCTGCCTCTACGTGCTGAGGGCTTCGGTTATAGGTATGCACCATGCTGGTCTTGGGTGGTGGCAGAGATTGAATCTCGGTGTGAAGTTTGCCAGGCAAGCATTATGCCCACTGAGCTACATCCCCAGCCTTCTCCTATTCCTTATGCCCCAGGCCTCCCTGCCCAGTGTGTGTTGGAGCTGACATTTAAAAGAAAGCCCATGCTTTCTCTCCCCCTTGCTGCTTTACTCCGGACTCCTATGAGGAACACCAGCTTCCTGCTGGTATACGTAGAAAGCCCATTAAGGTTGCCTTTGCAACCTAAAAGTATTCCCTGACAGTAGTTATGGGACAAAAGTCTGTGTCCATTTCCTGTTTGGTCAAGATTCAGTACTTCAGAAGTTACAGAACAGTTGATTAATCTGTTCCCACTGCAAAACCAATCGCAGGTCTAGGGGAGCCTCGGGTGAGCTTTGTATTTTGTGATTAACTAGAGGAGCCCAGAGAGTAATGGAAATCAGGTTCATGTCTCGTTCTGATTTATCTGATAAAGATAACAGATTAAAATCATAGTCCGGAAGAGATGCCAGGAGTCAAATATGGGATCATCCTGGACACACCTGGCTTCTAGTTTTCTCCTCCTAGTAGAATGAACAGTTAATTTTGTCAGCAACGGTATGTGACATCATGTGTGGAGTGGCAACTGGGAGGTTTGTCTGAGCTTAGGTGGCCAGAGTTGGTCTGGGGGCTCCAATATTTTGACATGATTGACTATCGGCATAGCTGACCTCAGTCTTCAGGTGTTATTCATGAACCAAAAACCCTCACTTGAAATCACCTTCTTAGATTATCTTGGCCAGAAGCAAATCAAAAGGCTTTTTGAGGAAGATCTCCTAAGGGAGGTGAACTTTCGGGAGGTGAGGTCAGGGGATGAACCTATTCTCTGTCACATTTTCTTAGATCCCAGGCGAGCACAGGACAATGACAATTGTGGTGGTGGTGATGATGACGTCAATTATTATTATTATTATTATTGATGATGATGATGATGATGGTGACAATGATGATAATGGTGACAATGATGATAATGATGGCAGTAACAAAAGGAAAGAGAACATGCCTTCATCCACATCTTGCTTGTGGATACTTGCCACCCCCCAGTTAATGATGTCACTTTTATAAAGTCCAGCTTTTATTTTCTTTGTTCTGGGAGTGGGACCAGGGACCCATCTCTTGTGAGGCCAGCACTTTACCATGGAAGTATATCCCTAGCCCTAAAGCATAGCCTATAAAGAGCACTGGGCCCAATCGACATATTCTAATGATTGGTGGTGACTTTATGGACTCTTACTAAATTTAAAATGATCACACTTAACACAGCCCCATCTCTCTCTGTGTGTAATTAGAATTACATGGGCATAAACAAATAGGAATTAAAGACTACTGAACAGGTGACATTTGAGATTTCTATGTCTTTGGCAAAGATGGTCAGGGTGAAAAGAAAAGAGGTATATGAAGCCTGATCATAAAGTCACAGCACTGACTTTATTTTGTGACATGGGACTCCTTCTTGTGCCATGGTGATTAGTCTGAACTTGAAAGCCACTTACAGAGAGAAGAAATCCTGAGGACTGTGTAAACTGAATCCTTTCTTAGGACAGTAGTATGTTCCTATAGTATCTGTGCTGGGCCCTGAGCTACAGAAGTAGACTTATCCTGCAACCATCATTCTTCATAAGCAGCCTGTGTAAACTACTTACAAACTTTCTCTCTCTCTCTCTCTTTTTTTATCCTTAAAGGAATCTATAACCTAAAGGGGACACATTCTGGATTCCACGGGTACTTGTGCTTCCTAAATTGCAGTCCCAGGACTCCAGATAAAAATCCTCATTTGCTCCACAGGCCACCTGGGCAAATATTGAGACATGATAAATATTCTTGGAGTGAAATTACTTTAGTCTCCTTAGTGATTAGAAAGTGGGAGTTTATAATTTCATCTTTTTTTCTGTCCTGTTGACTACTTTCCATGATTGGAATATTTATGTGGACTTCACTTCATGTTGCTTAAATTTTGAGTGCAAAGGTGCCAATAAATCCATTGCTAAGTGAAGAAAGTTATGTATTCTAAGGTTGACAGTGTGGAATATCACTGACCTCCTTTGCTTTATGCAGACATGAGTGGGGTTTGTGTAAGAAACAAATTCATCTAGAAGCAGAAGTTGAATTTCAGATTAAGGAGACGGTAATCACAGCAAAATGAATTAATCTTAAAGGTAGATAATAGTCAAACAGGGAACGTAGTTTCATGGCTTCAAGTTAAAAGAGGAAAATCAAAACTGCGTTGTGATTAAGGCTTTCAGGAATTTCTGTTGGCAGAAGTCATTTGACAGCACCCACAAGACCTCACCTGAAGCAGATGCCATGACCTGCTTTTCAGATAATGAAAGCAGGATCAAGTCTGGTAGACCCTGCCAGCTGATAGACTGAACTGTAATCCTCGGCCCCTAGATGAAATGAATGTCATTGAGGAGTATGCCTAAATGGACGTTGCTGTAGGACTGTGATGGTTTGGACTATATCCCAGAATCCCCTGGGCTGAACACATCCGGATGTGTTATGGTAATTCACTGTTTCCCGTCTGTCTGCCTGGACTCCTGGGCAATTCACACAGTCAAGGTAATAAGATTTTGATGTGATTTTTTTTTGATAATGTCTAACTAGTTTTTCAGGTCACAAGGTTTTGCTAATTTTAAACAGTTTTCAGGTGTTAGCATCACCCGTCTGAAGAGGAGAGTCCAGTGGCATCTAGCTTTTGCTACCCTACTTTAAGATCCCAAGCAGACCACACTACTAGTCCCTGCGCAGAGAATAGTGGATCCACAGATGAAAAACACAGACACACACTTAGCTCAATTTCCACCTGCCTTATTGGCTCAATTGCTGGGTGCTTCTAATCTCCCGTGGCTAGCATGCCCTTCCCAATACCCTTAGCTCAGCACCTCTTAATCTATTCTTAGCTTAGTGTCCTGGTTACCTTCTCCCTCCAGTTAGTTGTGTTTCTAATCTCCTGTCTGGGGAAGCGGCCTATGGATGCTCTGCCAGAGAGCTCATATGACTGGTCACCTTTTCTCCCTCCAAAGCATGGTGAAATTCTCCTTGCTCTTTCTGCATCTCTTAGGCTGCCTGCAGAGACCCAGAAGTCCCACCTCTTTCCTTCCACCCAGCAATTAACCCCTGGCATCTTTACTGGTTGATCAAGAACCAACCGGAAAACAGGACCTTAGCATCAGAAACACCCCTACGGAGTTCCACCCTCCATTCCTCTTACTTCTGACTTTGGTGAATTAGGAAGTTCTTCTGCCTTCTTCTTCATTCAGCTCACACATTGCAGAACTCTCACCTTGGCTGCCGTTTTAGTTCATTTGCTGGGATAAACATCATCGTTGAAAGCAACTTGGAATGGAAAAAGGCTCTTTTCACCTTCTAGGTTGTAGACTGACATTAAAGCAAGTCAGGGCAGAAACTTGAGGCAGGAACCTGGAGGCAGAAACTGATGGACAAGCCTTGGAGGAAGCATGCCTACTGGCTTGCTCCTCATGGTTTTCTCAACTTGCTTTCTTATACAACCCATGACCACCTGTCCAGGGGTAGTACCACCCACAATGCACAGGTCACATCCATGCCAACCATCTAGCAAGAAAATAACCCACAATCTTACCTACAGACCAATCTGATAGAAGCATTTTCTCAGTTGAGTTTCACCCTTTCCAGATACCTCTAGTTTTTGACAAGTTGACAAAAAGCTAACCAGCACAAACTTGCCCTTGAAGTCAGGTGTGGTGAACACCTGGAATCCCAGTACTTGAGAGGCTAAAGCTGAAGATGGCTGGATTTAAATCTAGCCTGGGCTACAAAGCAAGACCCTGGCTCACAAAGCAAACAAAACAAAACAGCAACAATGACAAACAAGCAAACTAAAACTCTAAAGAAATCCTTAGGTTTTAGGAGGTCGACAGTGAATCTGGGCCGGGACAAGTGGAGCCTATCAGTGTGCAGTTTTCAGGCAGTCACTGTTCTTGGAAGCAGGACAAGGAGAACAGACAGCCATGGGGGCATGAGCAGGCTTGGTGTAACCCACCCTTAAAAATTCTCCTCTGCTTTTCCTCTCTACCCTCTGCCTCTGCCTCTGCCTCTGCCTCTGCCTCTGCCTCTGCCTCT
>JADRCG010010368.1:173895-201527 GCA_019844195.1 Rhabdomys dilectus
TGTGTGTGTGTGTGTGTGTGTGTGTGTGTGTGTGTGTGTGTGTGTGTAAAATTAAGTAAGAAACATTTTTTAAAAATCAAAGCTTCCAACACCATATAGTACAAGAATAGACTAATTTGATACTTCTATGTTCGGCAGTAGAAAATATTAAAAGTCTTTTTTTTTCATATTTGAACCATTGAGTTTCCATGATGTTAGAAAACCTGGGAAGTGCCATAAACAACGACAATGTATTAGTTGTCAGTCTGAGCTGAGGGTGTTGTTTGTGCATGACCATCATGCACAGTGCAAGGTGTACATGTTGTATGTTCTGAACCAAAGATACAGTGAGGTCATATGACACAATGTGGGCAAGTGTCATGAGGAGTGTTTTGGATTTATTATACAAAGGACTCTGCATTCATCTTGGGAGTTGTGTGTGCAAAAACCTTGTACCATTGACGAATGTCTCACAACTACCACTTTCTGTGGCATGATTTCATCTATGTGAGGTCACTGTCTACAATTTAAGCAGCTGGAGAGAACTGGTTGTCACCAGCATCAGCCTCACTTTGGAGTTTGCCAAAAAGGCACCTTGTCACTTTCTATCCTCATGTACTGAACTGGGATGTGTCCAGCAGCCTGGGACTAAGTCCCCTGGGTAGATCTGATACTTGGCTTTGAGAACTAGAGGTCTAACTTTGCTGATCTAGGTGAAGTCTAGGGACATCTACAACCTGCTTGGAAATGATAGGATCTCAGACTCTAGCCTGGCCTTCCTTCGGAGTCTACAAGACGCCCATATGTTATGCATATACGTTGTAAGACTGACCACAGAAATTAAACATGCCTGGAGAGTCTACACAAAGTGTAACTCTGGGTGTCAGTAACCTGGATCTTTCTCTACAGAGGGAAGAGCAAAGAGAAGGCTTGGGCTGTGAAATTTAAGCATTTTCTGTTTTCCTGAAACTCCCTTTCCTATTTTATATTGGAGCGTAATTATTATATTATAATTTATTATAGTGTCTAGTATACAATGAGATTAATTAACTTCAGCTGAAGTCAGTGACTCTGGGCACATTTTCAAGCCCAGGCTTTAATAATGTGGCCTCTTGTACTAACTTCCTTGATGTCTTTTAGGAATTTATCAGAGAGCTGCTCTCCCGGATAAGAGGCATGAGGAAGCTGAGCCCTCCGCAGAAGAAGAGCGTATGATTTTGCAACAGGGTAAAATTCTCTCAGAGATGAAGAAAGCAAACTGGGATTTGGACCCCACAGATACTTTTATTAAAAAAAAAAATAACCATAGTTGTCTTTTACAACAACATTTTTTGGTGTGTATGTGTGGGGGGGGTTAGACATTTATTCAAAAGTGTTCCTTCTTTTGTTGTTTTAAAGGGTTTTCATTACTATAATATTTCAATGGCAAAGCTACTACAACTTGGACTGTACCCCAACCAAGGACTATCAAAGCAGATGCATCCACAAGGATGGGCAAGGCCAGGCCGTGTTTTTTGTAAGGACTCAGTCATAATTTAAGATCTCACTATACAGGGAAGATGGTTTTCTTACAGTCAGTTCGGTAAGACATTTTTTTAAGTTATACATTTGGCAGATGTCAAAAAGATCTCATGCTTGTATATATCTACAAACATTAAGTTTAAAATAAAGATGTAAGCTTTGTATCAGGTTCGTGGAATAAGCCTGTGCTTGTCCTGTTAGACGTGATCACAACACATGTGTTCTCGAAAGGCCTCCAGGCATTCTCCAGACCAATGCGGTCCACCTTCAGCATCCACTTTCTGCCCCAAAGTGAAAGAACTCGGTGTGTTCCTTATTATAATGAGCCGTACTACACATGTGTTAAGTTGGTCAAGGGCTTAATTGGTAAATTTTATTGTTTCATTGGTTGAGATGCTTCGCCAGGTGATGTACTTATTGCTTCCTTGTGTTTGTTTTTTAAGTTTTATGAACCCTTCATTTTGAAAACCAGCCTGATTTATAAAGAAAGGCCTACACACTTCCTGAACTGAGTTTTGCAATGGAGAAAGGAAGCCCGGTATAGCAATGGGTTCTCTGCTTTCAATGCAATGTGCTGTATTATCTCTGTCCATGAAAGCAGGTCAAAAGGAACCCGTCTGATTGAGCCCCTTCCTTCTTAGAAGCAGATTCTGGCCTTTGCTGTGCCGGTACCATCAATCCAGAAGTGTGAACTGAGTGTTGAGAATTAAGGAGATGGGAAGACTCCTCAAGACCTTTGTTGGTTTAGAAGTCTGGCTTCATCTCTCATTTCTCTCAGTGGTTCATGGTCATGATTGTGACTCTGATTTCCATGTCAGGAGCTAGGTCTGACGACCTACCCTAACCCCACAGCTACCTACCAGCTCTTTGAGTCGAATTAAAATTCATATGGGATGTAGGCAGGGTAAAAAACTGAGTAAAAGCCCTTCCTTCCTGCCTTCCAGGAAGCCCCTGCTGCCTCCCCCTGGAAACCCTGCCTGCCATAAGATGTCTCCAGGTGGCCCTGTCTAAAAACAGGGACCAGGCAATTTATATCAAGGGTGCTTTGAACATATTTTATTTTTTAAAAGAACTATGTTTGTGAATTTTCCGTATACTGGCAAGCTTTTGAAAATGTATTTAATTTTGTAATGTTTACCAATGATTTATTTACAAGCTATTTACTCAAATAAAGGGAGCTGCTTACAAGCTTGTTTGTGTGTGTGTGATGGTAGAACATACTGGGGTGGGGAGGCGTTTGGCGTGTTCTCTTGCAGATGGGCATCACAAGCACTCATGGAGCTAACCGCTCATGTTCCAAGTATGTGCAAGCATTTAATTCTTATGCTTTTCTTGGTGTCGTCAGCAGAGGACCCAGCCATGTTCTTAGACTAAGAAAGAAACAAGATGAGAAATATGTGAAATAGGCCTGCTTGGCCCTATTTCAAGTCCCTCCCATGATATGCTTTATTTATTTCAGTAAAACTCTCCTTTCCCATCAGAAAGAAACCTGTAAGAAGATCTCAAATTAATAAAGCATTCCAGGTACTAACAGAATGCCACGCAATGCTAAGAGTCGGGGAAATGGCATAGAAGCAGGATTTCCACCAGGATTGACCAGCCCAGATCATCAGATAAAGCAGGAGTTCATATCCCCCCCCCACCCCCAAATCTCTCATCCCATCTGTGCACACTCTTCCTTCCTGCCTCGGCTCACTGGCATCACTAGATTTCCTGGGTGATCCTGCTGGATGCTAGGCCAAATCTTGATTCCCATCCTTCCCCAAAACACTGAGCCACCCAGCTTATCTAATACCTATTTAGATCTTGGTAGAGCCTCACTAGATTGCTGCAGCCATCTTAGAACGGGCTTTTCCATGTCCAGTCTTGACTCTTTCTGCTGTCCCTACCCAGTAGTCAGGATGATCAGGTCATTTCACTCTTTTCCTAAAAGCTGACCCCTTATCACACCGTAAGAACTGGCCATTGCCTCGCCACTTCAAGTTTTGGTTCTGTTCCTTACTCTTAGATTCTTGGGGTTTCTGAACTGCCCTGTATTGTTTTCTCATAAAAGGTGTATAAAATATTTTACCTGAGCCTAGAGCATCTTCTCCACCAGCAGGCTCTGTTGAGGGAGTTGGAACAGATTTTTCCAGTCCTTCCGAGGCTTCACACATGATGCAGAATGTGCTTCATCACAACAGGTATCTGTAATGTTATGACTGCGTGCCCATATGTGGAGCTGTCAGGTTAGGTCCCAGGATCATCAGTCTGGGGAATCGAACATAACTTAGCATCCATACCTATGCCTGGCTTATCAAAGAAGTCAGCAAGTGTTGAAGACTCATCCAGAAGACACTTTTTTCCACAGCTAAGGTGTTGGTTCTAGGATCTGAGCCCTAGATCTGAGAATATAGTTGAATCATGTGAGAAGCTTAAAACAACACAGGCACATAGAAGTTTTGCTGTGAATCTTTAAAATAACAAAGCTAAAAATTGTATTTACTGTATGATCCAGCTGACTCACCCCAGGGTATGTACTGAAAGGAGCTGAAATCAGCACTGTTTACAACAGCTAAGGCATGAGTAAACAACATGTCCATCAACAGGAAGTGAAGAATGAGATCTCACCTTCTGCCACAAAATGGACAGAAGTACAGGACATTATATGGAGACAAAGCAGGCACAGAAAGACAAGACCACAAGCTCCCTCATGTGTGCAGAAATGGACAAAGTCGATCTGACACCATAGGGTTTGGCTACACTGGTATGGGATGGAGTTGATGGGTGTGTGCTGTAATCGTGTTCAGGCATGCCATGTGGAAGGAACACTGTCAGTTGTACAGAAACCACGTATTTATAAAAGCATATGTGCCTAAGTGATATAATTAATCTGTCTTCACTTGCTGTTTGAGAATAATAAGCCCAGGAAGCCATTAGTGAATTGAATTTGTTTGCTGGGTCACGGTTCATCAGACAGTTTTTAAAGACCAAATAGAAATTAAGCTCAGGGAAAATCTGGTGCTACCATATCAGTTCTTGTCAGATTCCTAAATGACTGGCCATGGTAACCTGACCCTGTCTCTGTCACATTTGGCTTATTGGGAAGTAACTTAAGGTTTGCTTTTCTCTGTGGTTTAGTAGCAGTAAATAATCTCCTTGGTGCCCAGCATAGCTTTCTGAAAAGGATTACTGACTCAAAGGTCTCTGCAGATAGCTCACTGACAAATGGCAGGGGAGACTCTTCATTTTTTAAGAGGTACTTTGGGCAGTGTCTTGACCACCAAGCCTGTAATCCTAATGCAGTGAGTAATATGCACATTCTGTACTGTCAGTTTGTATTTTCATCCAAGAATGTCCTAAAGATTTAGCCAATTACCTCACTTTGTAAATGGCACTAGCCTTTGAAAAACCCCTTCAGATAGAGTAAAAAGTAGCATAGATTTTTGTTTTCTCCCGTGAATCTTATTTTCTGTTTCAAGCATATGTTTCCTTTAGAGCTGAAAATTTAGTTTACCCATTTCATTTTACTAAAAGAAAAATTAAAGTTATAGTTTGTGTAGATCTATAAGATCTTCAAGCAATTGAAAACTGTGAGAAAAATACATTATGGTCATGGAGGAGAGAGCAGGCAGGAAGACAAGGAGCAAGAAAGATAGAGAACAACATAGAGACTATAAGCCAATAAGAAAACAGCGAGGCATTCAGAGACATATGAATGGCTGGGTAGGAGGGGACACACAGTGCCTTCATGTCCTGAGAATGTTCACAGATAATGTAGGTGAAGAACCAGGGCCAAAAATCTTGGAGTCCAGGCCCACACTGGAAACTATATCCCAAGAATAGGTCCAGTGGAGCTCTGGGCTCTGGGGCTCATTCAACACCTCAGATCTCAAACTCAACTTGACTGGATTTCCTACTGTTTTCCTTCCTTCCTCCCTACCTTATCCCCAGATGTCCACTTTGTCACATTCTTTCTGTGGATACACCCCACTCTCCATGATGCTGCTCTGGGAACAAATACCATCTGCCCAAAGGAAGGCCTGGTCAGGCTCTCCATCCCCCAGGCCTTGAAGGTATACCCTGCCTACTACATGGAGTGAATATTGCTTCTTCTTTTCTTTCTGTGATAATTTCTTTCCACAGGTTCTCAAAAGTAAACACTCTGCTTGACTGCTGTGTCTACTCACCATCCATCATCCTGTCTAGCTCATTGTCTTAGTTAGGGTTTCCACTCCTATGAAGAGAACCATGATCAAGGCAACTCTTTTAAAAGATAATGTTTAACTGGGACTAGCTTACAGATTCAGAGGTTCAGTCCATTATCATCAAGGCAGGAAGCATGGCAGCATCCATACAGGCATGGTGAAGAAGAAAATGAGCATTCTACATCTTATTGCAAAGAGAACCTAGAAAAGACTGACTTCCAAGCAGCTAGGAGGAGGGTCTCAAAGTCCACCCCAAGAGTGAGAGTGACACATGTTTTCCAACAAGGCCACACCTACTCCAACAAGGCTGCAACTCCTAATAGTGCCTCTCTCTGGACCAAACATTCAAATCACCACATTCCACTCCCTGGCCCCCATACCCTTGTTCAAACATATAAGTCTATGGGACCATACCTAGCCATAGCATAATGCAAAATACTTACTCTGCCTTTAAAAGTCCTGTAGTTTGTAACAGTCTCAACAATGTTAAAAGTTCAAAGTCTCTTCTGAGATTCATCCAATCACTTATCTGTAATCTTCTATACAATAAGGAAGCTCACATACCTTCAACATCACAGGATATACATCACCATTCCAAAAAGTCATAGTGAGGAAATACTGGACTGAAGTAAGACCAAAACCCATCTGGGCAAACTAAAACACTGCATCTCCATCTCTGATTTAAAAGTGTTCTCCATATCTCCAACTCATTTCATATTTGTTGACTGCAACAAATTTCTTTCTTTTGGCCTGTTTCCACTTCCTGTTAGCAGCTTTCCTCAGCAGGTATCCCACAGCTCTGACATCTCTAACATCTTGAAGTATCCAAGGAAACTTCCATTTTATACCTTCCTTTTTCAATGTATAGGATCTGCACATGCTCCTTTAAAAGGCTTTGGTCACTTCTCTAGCTTTGCCCTGTGTAGCAAGCACTCTAGGTTGACTCCACTCCACTGCTGTTGCTATTCTTGGTGGTCATCCCATGGTATTGGCATCTCCAATATGCCAGAATCTTCTGATGCAAATAGGCTTCACCAATGGCCTCTCATAGGCTTTTTTCATGATAACAAGCTTCAACTTCTTTTCATGACCCCTTTGGTCCTAGCTGAAGCTGCACTTTGAACAATTGCCTTCCCTGGCCTTTCACAGTACCAAACCTCAGCTGCTCATCATGATCTCTTCATACCTTCAAAAGCAGTACCACCTGGGTGATTCTTACATGTTTCCAAGTCCAGCTACCACAGGAGGTTCAACATTGGCTATCTCTAGAGCATAGCTTCTTTGTGCCCTCAGAAAACACTTCCCAGAAGATTTTACCTCAGTGATGTTGGTTTCTTCTTAATCACCACTAATTTCTAAGCTCCAGCTAACCAGCATCAGTTCTTGAGTCCTGTGGCCAGGGCCACATGGTTGAAGCTGATTAGTTCTGCTGCTTGCAAGAGCAAGAACATGGCCCCTTTGTTGTATTACATTATCACTAGCCTTCTGTTTTTCAGCTCTTTCACTGCCTAAGCTTGGCTGTCCTGAATCTTACTCTGTAGATTGAACTTGTACTCAGATATCTGCTTGGCTCTGTCTTCTGAATGCTGGAATTAAAGTTATGTATCATCATACCTAGACTTAAGCTTTTCTCTACCTGGAACTTGCTCTGTATCAGACTGTTGTCGAACTCAGGGATTCCCTTGCCTATATCCTGGGCCTAAGCTTTTCATGGCCACTGTGCCTCAAGATCCAAATCAAAAGCCCACATTCTCCATTTCTGGATTGCAGTTCATTCTAAATTAAAAGCCCAAATAAAAACAATAACTGAATAATAATAACACCTAAGATGATATAACTATTCCACATTCAATGGCAAACACATAAACAATACACTTTATCTAGGTGAGACCTTGCCCTAAAGTCACCACTCCCTTAATTTCATTTAATATCCTTGAACACGGGATTTAGCTTCATTTCACTTGCCCCTTTACTCTTTGAACCATACATTTTGTATTTTTCCTTTCTAAGCTTGTTATGCTTGATCAAAACACTCTTCATGATAGTAAATCAGAGGATAAAATCTATGCTGGAGTTTTCTGATACTTCCTTTGTTGATGGAATTAAAATAAATCTCTTTATCTTAGCCTCAGGCAGACTCTTTGGACAAAGGCAAAAAGCAGCAACATTCTTCACCAAAACATCATTTAAAAAAATGATCTCCAGTAATCAAATCACCCTCAGCACCAGTGTCTTCTATATTCTTACTAGATGACTCATAAAGTCCCACTTAAAGCATTCCATAGCTTGCCAAATCCAAATTCCTCCAAAAAACAAACAAAAAAACCAAAAACAAAACATAGGCCTATCCCAATTCCTGGTACCAATTTCTGGCTTAGTTAGCATTTCTATTCTTCTGAAGAGACACCATGACCAAGGCAGCTCTTATAAAGGACAACATTTAATAGGAACTGGCTTACAGTTCAGAGGTTTAGTTCATTATCATCCAGGTGGGAGCATGGCAGCATCTAGCTAGGCACAGCACTGAAGAAGGAACTGAAAGTTCTACATCTTGTTCTGAAGAGAACCAAGAGAAAACTAACTTCTAGGCAGCTAGGAAGAGGGTCTCAAAGCCCACTCCCACAGTAACACACTTCCTCCAGTAAGTCCACACCTATCCCAACAAGATGACAGCTCCTAACAGTGCCACCCACTGGGCCAAGAAGATTTAAACCACCACACTCGTTAAACAAGCAAAACAACAACGTGAACAACAGTGTACAATTCAGAGTGACAGATGCAAGAAAAGTCTACATATTGTTATCATGTCCCTGGAAAATAATTGAGGAACAGAAGAGGAACAATATTCTGTCTTAATGAAGCCCATTTTATGCATTCTTTTATTGTTTTGTAGCCATGCAAAAAGACAAAGTTATTGTATTATACTTTTGCTGGGAATTTTGATTCCATTAAACATAATTTACATTCTAAGAGAAAGTACACTCTTAATTGCTCTTTCTTCATGCCTGTTTTATCACAACTCTCATATGATTTAAGCTAGTGCTCCTTAATTTGTGGATTTTAACTAGAGAAAACCTTGCAGATATTTATGGTTGCTCTGGGACAGAGCAAATGGTCACAATTCACTGCTAGAAACAGAAACCAACCTGGCTTAAGCTCAAGCTCAGCCTTCCACTAAGAGTAATCAGGAATGACTCACTCACAGTAGCACGAATGAGACAAAGCCACATTTCTAATGCATGCCAGGGCCTGAAGGCAGGAAACACGAGCTGAAATCCTCATTTCGTTGCCAAGAACAAAAATCAGACAGTACTCACTCAACAAGGATTATCCAAGGAAAGCCAGGCAGAAGAAATGAAGGGGCTTTAAGCTCATAATCACTGATCTAAATTCCCTTGGATACTCACTTTATGACTAAGATGCAAATTAGTTTTCCATTGACACAGCATTGGGGAAAAGTCCTTGTGGATTATTCATTGGTAACTGAGAAAGTAATTTCTGCTACAGAGTGGAAATGGTGTGTTATAATTGACCTGCTGGATGCTTGTATTGAGCTGCTCAAGTCTGGATGTCTCATAGTTTGTCCACCCAAGGCTTCATGGAAGCTTTTAAAGAACCTTGCAGTATCACAGGAAAGTCTCTATAAGGAAGTAGGTGGAGCCTGCTTACTCTGCTGTGCTTTGTTTGGCTTTTAATATAATCCAGCCATAGCCTACATCTGCCTCCACTACTCTATTTTGATTTTTGTTTCTGAGGCCAAGCTATAGTGTCATGGGTCTTAAAAGAAAGAATCCACAAGGTGACTGGCATTAGTGACTAGTCAGAGGCACTGGATATAAACAGGCACCTTTCCAGAAGAGGTTTCAGTATCAGCAGGAAAGCCTGTGTGCATCACTGGGCCCTACCATATCCAAGTCTGCAGCTGCACAATCAGCATTCACTACTCTAACTAGGGCAGAGGTATAGACACCTGCTGTGAGTCTTCAGCATTCATCACTTCTTATTGAGGGAGATGTCTAGATGTGAGGGCTGTGAGAGACTCATAGAGACTAGGAAGGGGAGACATTCAACTGTCGCTCAGATCTCAGGCTGCTTACAGAATAGCCCTTCTACAGCTGTATGGTGTGAGTAGCACCACACCCACATTTGGGACTAAGCTGCTCACTGATAAAGAAAGGGAGGGTTGTAATCAGACATGATTTTGGAAGCCTATGAAAGATAACATGTAGGATCTTGAGAGATGACTCAGTATATTGCTCTCACAGAGGAACCCAGTTCAATCCTCAGCACAGACATGAAGAGGGTTCACAACCTCTTATAGCTACAGGTCAAGGAGATTAGATGCCTTCTCTTGATCTCTGTGAGTACCTGAATTCACAGGCACATACCTACACATATACACATAATTAAAAATAATAAAAATAGATCTTTAAAAGTATATTACATTTAATACCATTCAACCCACTTTCACAAATATGCCTAAGGTGTGTGTATACATACACACCTACACATAAACATACACATATGCACATGTATGCACACATATATGTGCATAAAACATGCACATGTGCATGTACATGCATATACATACATATACACACATACATACACACATAATTAAAAATAATAAAAATAGATCTTTGAAAAATATATTATATACAATATCATTCAACCCATAAATTTTACAATTTTACTTTCATAAATATGCCTAAGAGGTAGGTGTGTGTGTGTGTGTGTGTGCATATATTAGGCCCCCTTTCCCCCTTTCACTCTTAGCTCTGAACAACCCCATGCAGCATATATATATATATATATGCATACTAGCATACTATATTTATATTTATTTATATTTATATTTATTATGAATGAGGAGCAAGCTATGCCCACCAGGAGAAAAATATGTAGAATCAGCTTCAAGTATGACTAGGAAGAAATAGGAAATTTCAGGAGAGGAATTAATAAGAACCAGAATTTGAAAATATGACACTTTTGTCAAAAGTCAGAAATTGCGAGCAGTACTATTGGCCCGCATATGAAACATGCATGTGTACACTAACAGTGGTCAGCAAGGACTATATTTGCATATGGTGCCATACCTCTTTGCTCATGTTACACACTTCCAGTGAGCCCTGCAGAGTAGGTATAAGCAGAAGGCTTGCTCACCAGGGCCCTCCCCTGGGTGGTGAGGATGCACACAGAGAGGTGCTGAGACTGTCCTGAAGATACTTTGAAAATGTAAAGCTGGGCCAAGAGTGTTCCCATCACTGACATTGGCCAAGGGGGTGTGGTTTTGTATCTTATCCAGAACGATCTGAAACAATACTCATAGAAAAAGCATTTCAAGGGTGAGGCTTCTGTGAACAACCTCCACACAGCATCCTCAGCGTTTGCCTGTCCTGCCTGCCCAGCAAACATGGGGAATGTGTGCAGCATCCCAGTCTAAGCTCATCTACTTCCATTTAAGGTAACTGTTTTACCAAAGCCAAGCAGATGGCATGCAGCTGCTTGCTACAGAGTGCTCACTGTTCCAGCTGCCATGAACTTGGATGCCTGGTCCACAGAAGCCCATGGTCAAATACCTGCTGTTGCTGTTCCCACTAAGGTAGATAAGAAAACCTGTCATCTTATGCCATCCTTGAGGCCTCACCTCTAAGAACCCTCTCAAGAGTAACGAAGCCCAAATACACTCAAGTTTATCATATAAAGGGACATAATATTTGCAAATAAACTGCACACATCCTCCCAAAAATAGTTGATCATCACTCAATAATTATAGTAGCTACCAAAGGAAATGCTGTGTAATTATTTATTATAAGGTATTATTTAAAGAATAATATCAAAATATTTATACATATTCAGTTTAGAAGTCATTTTTTAAAAAGCCATTTTAACCCCACAGTTAGTTAGCTCTGTGGGGATAGAGCCCACAGTTGCAGAAAAGCCACCCACATGCTCAGCTCATATAATCAGCAGGTGACAGAACTTTGATTCCAAAACTGCTAACTGAGTAGCTAATTCTCCTGAGTATTGGTATTAACTGAGTATTAACTGAGTATTAGCTTGTGGTGATAGTTGAATCTTAGAAAGTACTTAAAAAGTATTGGCAGCTCACTCCACTGAGATACTGGAATTTTCTTCATGACTGCACTATTGACCAGATGCCAGCTGCTGCCTTCGTCTAATGTGGGATGAGGGTTAAACCACATACTGCTAGCCTAGGGGGATCTAAATTCAAAGCATGATGGATAGTGAATGCCCATCACATAAAATTTTTAAAAACTAGGGAAATCAGAGGTTGTTCTCTCAAAAGTCAGGGTCTGCCCATATAAGCATGTATATTTACAGATAAATATGTGTATACATATAAATATACATACACGTATATATCATACACAAATACATCACATAAATATACATATCATACACACACATACACATACATATTCATATACACACATTATATATTTATGCACACATAAAGAACTCTAGAACTCCTCTGTAGGTGGAAGAGCTTACACATAGTCATATAGAATATTCTCACTCATTTTCAAATCTGAAAGCAATAACCAATGTCCTAAAGCATTTATGTTCTCTTCTCTTCTCCAGGGTTTATGTCCATCACTGATTTGATACTGCTTAGCAATAGGCATTAAACCAGAGAATCCCAATGAGATTGACATCTCACTTTATATCTACCAGGCATAAGCTGCCCCTGTTTCTTGTCCTTGGGGGACAGAAACTCTATTCCCAAACTAGCTAGCTCCTAAATACTATAGTTGGATAGAAAGTAAACACAAACAAAATTTTAATATATATTAAATATAAATATATTATATCAAATATTTAATATATTATATATTTATATATAAGCTTATGTTTATATATAAGCTTATGTTTATATATAAATATATAAATTTAAAAATAACATATAAATATACATACACATATATATTATCTGTATACAGCACTGCATTCCTTCTTTGTAAATATGGTAATGTGTTCATTTTATTCTTCCCTCTAGCAATCATGGTTGGGCAGGGTGGAACCAGTTGGCGAGCAAGACTATTAAATCATAATCAGAAAAGGTAGAGGTGGGCAAACAGCCACCCTGTCTAGCATTCAAAGGACAAGAGACCAGTCTAATGAACACACACATTTCCCAGACATTTCTGGGGCCACTGTTTTTAGATCAAGGACAAGGTTGGAGATAATGATCTTTAATTAAACCTGCCATCAGTCCCTATTGGGCCTTGTGCTGTGTTCACCTTTGAAATCGCAGATCCCAATTAGCAGCATCCTTCCTCCTGGCCTCAAGGCTTCATTTATAGCTCTGACCACTCATCCTAGCTTGACTCTCCTGGGAAGCATCCACTGTGCAATTTATTTCCCTCTCATGTAAGGTCATGTTCATTTTCTTTCCTGATGCATCTTTTGGTTGTGATCCCCACCCCCTGCTGAGGCCTGTTTAATGCCTTAAAATGCTACATGCTGTCCAGCACTGCCATACCAGCTACCCTATCTTTGTCTGTCCATAACATTTCAATGAAAATACTGACCAGTATGTCTCACAGTATATTAATCGGCTTTCTGTCATTTTGAGAAAAACCAACTTAAAAGAAGATGTGTCCTCACTGTGCAGTGACTGTTGATGGAATGGGGGGTTACCTAAACAGAGCCAGCCTGTTGGGAGTGTTTTGATTATTAATTGAGGTGAGAAGACCTAACTGTTAAGGGGACCATCATTCTCTGAGTTTGTTCCTGGGCTGTGAAGTAGTGGGGAAAATGTGCTGAGGACTGGCATGCATACTGTCTTAGTCACTCTTCTATGGCTATGATGAGACACCATGACCAAGCAACTCTTATAAAAGAAAGCATTTGATTGGGGCTTGCTTACCATCCCAGAGGCTTAATCCAATCATCATCATTACAGGGACCATGGAAGCACACATGATGCTAGAGTAATATGTGAGAACTATTTCCTGGTCCACAAGCCAAGATAAAAACTGAGCTTATCATGGACTTTTGAAACCTCCAAACTCATCGCAGTGACACATTTCCTTCAATGAGGGCACATCTAATCCTTCTAATCCTTTCAAATAGTGCAACTCCTTCATGATTAAGCATCCAAACAGATGAGGCTATGGGGACCACTCTTATTCAAACCACCACACATACATTCTTTGCTCTCAGTTCCTCATGATGTTGCCACTGTAACTTCCCCACTGTGATGGACTGTCACCTACAACTGTGAATTACAATAAACTCCTTCTCTCTTAAGTTGTTTGTGTCAGGGTACTCTGTCACACGAAACAAAAATGGAACTATAACAGTTGACAGCAGTTTTGGCTCTCTCAGATGTCACTGTAGTGACAAATGTGATAGGCATTCCTCCTGCAACTCATCAGCACACCATAGCTGAACTGTGAGCAGTCTACATAAGATGCTCAGTAGGACTCGCTCTAGTTTTGATTTTCCAGGGAGGAAGATATGGATGGTGGAATCATATACTGAGAAAATATTGGACAACAAATCTGGAAGTGGCACTGTAACATTAATATTTGTAATGATGATGTAAGGTGAGGGACTGCTGGAGCATGAGGACATCTCAAACAGAACAGCCAAGCTTCCATTCAACTCAGACCAGTAACACAGGGATGTGTTGAATTTAGAAGGGCAATGTGAGAGCAGTGGGTTGGCTGTTTACCTTAGAGAAATCTTTTTCTCAGAATGAGCTTGATGGTATGCTAGGGAGATGCCACATTGACGTGTGGCCCTGTAGAATCTGCAAAGCAAAGAGATGGCCTGAAGGCTGCTGTCTAGTGACTAGTGGAGAAATAGCGCTGAGAATCACATGATACAAATCAAGGAAGGTAGCCAGCAGACTCAGCAACATCAGTAGCAATGGGCTCCAAGATGTGCAGATAAGGGAGGCAATCTCAGAACATGTACCTGGAATGCTGCAATTTCTTCACCCATAATTATCTCTTGCATACATACACAAGTTTCTCTCTTGCACAGACTCTTCTGTGCACAGAATGATGTCTGAACAGAGTCTTTTTGCCTAGATGTTGTAGGCACATGCTACTGTGTACACACATGTGTCACATGCACAGGATGCTCTGTATACACAGTGGTACACACATGGGACTCAAAAGTATATTATACTATGATCCCCTGGTTCTGTGTGATTGGCCCTTCCCCTCAGCCTATTTACCATTTCCATTGTTGTGATGAGACACCATGATAAATACAACTTATAAAAGAAAGCATTTAATTTGCATGCTCATGGCTCCAGAGCGTTAGAGTCCATGATCATTGTGGTGAGGAACATGCCAGTAGACAGGTAGGCATGGCTCTGGAGCAGTCGCTGAGAACTTATATCTGACCCACAAGCAGGATGCAGAGAGAAAGAGAGGGAGAGAGGGAGAGAGAGAGAGAGAGAGAGAGAGAGAGAGAGAGAGAGAGAGAGAGAGAGAGACTGACTAACTCAGAATAGTATGGGTTTTTGAAACCTCAAAGCCACTTCAATGACAAACCTTCTTCACAAGGCCATACTTCCTGAGCCTTTGGGGGCTACTCTCATTCAAACCACCACACTGTCCTTTCCTATGTCTGCTTATAAGCAAAGAGGCACCAAATAGATGAAGCTGTTCTCAGGTGACAGCTCCTTAGTATGCACATCACTGAAGCCTGGTAGTTCAGATGGACTCCTCTCTGCCTCTCTCACCTCCAAGACACAATGGCCCATTCAGCCAATGTTTAGGATCAGGTCTAGATACAAATATATGGGGCCACCAAGTTCATGCACAAAGCTGAGGAATATCCACACTGCCTGTCCCTGGTCACACATCTGGAGAAATTACAGAGTAGATAGGAAACCTCTTATTTCTTTCTGTCTTCTGTTGTCTTTGTCTGGGGCATTGGCAGTCCAGAAGGAAACAGATTTACTGATGGGGATTCCAAGCCCAGCATGAAGTGCGTTCTCTCCATCTCAAACTGAGTAGCATCTCTTTATTGTTAGACTTCGAAATCAATTTTGTAAACCCAGAGTTAACCGAGAAATAATTGTCTGTTATCTGTAAAAAGTACACCTTCAGCATTTAATAAGTGACACTAGGATGACATTTAACTGTTTAAAAAGTATTTTGACCTCTGTCACCTGCTGTTCACATCAACTCCATGTAAATGAGGCAGAAAATTATCATTTAAAAATGTTTCTTCTGTGGCTTTATAGATAGGGAGTTAAACTTTCAGTAGTGCCTAAAAAGAGGGTTTCAGGCCTTCCAGAATTTTGTTAGTTTTAAATAATGTTTTTATCTCTTTTTTTTGGAAACTTTCATATTTTCGATATATTTTGGTCATATTCTCCCTCACCCTCACAATGCCTCCCAGATGCTTCCCACCTCCCTTCCTACCTACTTTGATGTTATTCACCTCCAGAAGAAGGAGGAGAAGAAAGAAAGAGAAAGAAGAAAAAAGAAAAAGAAAGAAAAAGAAAGAGAAGGAAGAGGAGAAGGAGGAAGAGGAGGAAGAAGAGGAGGAGAAAAAGGAAGAGGAAGAAGAGGAGGAAGAGGAGGAGGAGGAGGAAGAGGAAGAAGAAAAGAAGAAGAAAAAGGAGGAGGAGGGGTTGAGAGAGGGAGAGAGGGGGAAGAGAGAGAAAGAGAACAAAACTAAACATGCAGTACAAATTGTGTTGGCTGCCTGCTCCTACACATGGACCTGCCTTGGAGTATGGAGTATGGAGAGTGATGCCCAGTGTCACTTCACTGAAGAAAACTGAGTTTTCCTCTCCCAGAAACAACAGTTATGAATAGCTTCTTCATGAGGATTCACGAGGAATGAGACTTCATGTCCATTTCTTTCCTATGCTGGCAGTTTTTCTTCTGTGTGCTGTCACAGTCTCTGTGACTTCATATGTACCTCAGCCCTGTTATGTGTGGAAAATGCTGTTTCCTTGAAATTGTCCACCACCTTGGATCTTTACAGTCTTTTGGCCTCTCTTACATCCATCCCTGAGCCTTTAGAGGATGGGTGTGATGTATACATCCCAGAGTCCAAAGTCTCTCAGTCTTTGCAAGTTGATGGTCTCTGTGTTAATCACCATCTAATGCAGAAAGAAGCTTCTCTAATGAGGGTTGAGCAGTGTGCTCATCTAAAGTTCTGATTGGAATCTTTCCAGAAGTTTCTGAAGAACCCAGACCTGGCCTGTGAAAGTCTCTCACATTCAATCCTAGGATTCTTTTTTTTTTTTTTTAACCAGACCTTTCCAGTCATCTGGTAGGTGGTCTAGGGTCAACCTGTAGGATCTTCTGTTTTGTTATTGCTGTTGCATTGCGTGAGTGACCAGACTTTCTCTGTGCTCCATTTTCTTCATTTAATATGAGGATGATAATTGTAGCTACCATAGTAAATGTGTGTGATTGTTAACACACAATAAATTCTAGATGCTGTCTCAATTTTTCCCCCACATCTTCAGTTCTTTCTTATGGAGCCTCCGCTTCATTGCTTATGGGATGTCTATCCTGATGCAGATGCTTCTTTCCCAAACATCCCCTAGACTCTAAGGTGATCAATATGAATGTTCATATTGTAGAATAACGTGCAAATGCCTGCTGGGATCTTCTTAGTGGAAAAAAATTCCAGTTATGACAATTCTGAGTGACTTGGTGCGGGAGTTTTGTGCTGCCATAAGGTCCCCCAGCCTGACAGTTGAAGCAATGGAAACTTATAGTCTCACAGTTCAGAAAGCCAGAGGCTGAGGTCAAGGTGGCCATTGGGTCAGCTCTTTTCAAAGAGCCACGGTGCTCCCTCAAGTCTGGGTAGCATGTACCCTTTGGCTTATGCATGGTACTCTTCCGTGTCTGTATTATCACCAACTTCCTTCTTCTTAGGAGGACACCAGTTATGTCAGTTGGGGCTACTATTGAGCATCTGCAAAACCAGTGTTTCCATATGATGAGTAACTGCCTGACTTCCAGCCAGAGGATGGTGGTTTGAATGAGATGTTCCCCTTAGTCTCAGGCATTTGCATAGTAGTTGGTGGCATTGTTTGGAGAGCCTTGTTGGAGGACGTATCACAGAAGGTGCGACTGGAGAGTGAAGAACCTCCCCTACTGTCAGTTTGTTTTTTCTGCTTCGGGCTTGTGGATGAAGATGTGAGCCGCAGCTTCGTGTTCCTCCCATGATGTCTTTGCTCTGCCATCATGGACTCTGACCCTCTGGAACTGTAAGCTGGAATGAACTCTTTCTTCCATAAGTTGCCTTTATTGTGGTGTGCTAAAAGCACCAACAGAAAAGTAATTAATACACTGAGCTTCTGTGCAGTAGAGCTCCAGGTAGTAACACAGGGATTGTGCGCTGTTGTGTTAATACTCACTGGCTGAACACAGGGATTGTGCGCTGTTGTGTTAATACTCACTGGCTGAACACAGGGATTGTGCGCTGTTGTGTTAATACTCACTGGCTGTATTGCAACTTTTTCTTTTTCTGAGACAGGGTTTCTCAGCCTTGATTGTCCTAGATCAGACTGGCCTCCAACTCATAGAGATCCACCTGCCTCTGCCCCCCAAGTTGTAGGATTAAAGGTGTGCACCACTTCAACCCTGCAAAGGGGTGTGTGTGTGTGTGTGTGTGTGTAGTTTACAATAAATGTTCATTTAGTCAATTTAGTCAGTAGTACTTGTGCAAAAGGGAGGGGGTCACAGAATGGAAATAAAAAAACAGAAGTTTCTGATGATGTTCAAATAATGGAATTCCCATACTGTGAACCTTAGAGCACAGAGGAGTCAAGAAATTGAGCTGACATTTGTAATGACTCAGATGCAAACTGTGTGTCACAGTTTCTTATATTTATCACTAGGTCCACAGTTAGTGAGGCTGTTCTGGAAGTTTGTGAAGCATTTAGGAGGTATCATCTAGCTGGAGGAAGTGGGTTTCTGGGAAGTAGGCCATATGGCTTATAGACCAACCCCAGTTCTGGCCTGAGTTTGCTGCTTTGTGATTCAGAGTTGTAAACAAGCTGTCTTTCACTCCAAGTGCCATAGAGCTGCGTGCCCCAGTGCCTTCCTTGCTATGATAGACTGTACCCTCAAACAATGAGTCAGAATACATCTTTTCTCCCTTAAATTGAATCTTGTCAGGTATATTTGGTTATAGTGAGTAGAGAAGTCAGTAATATGACACCAAAATATGTTTCAAAAGAGCATCATTACAGCCTCTGTGCTACGAGACATTGTTTGCTGGGTTTAATTAACATTGTTCCCACATTGAGATGTGTTTCAGTGCTGCAAGGCCTTCAGGATCATTGCTTGCCTATGAAGTTGCTGCTCTAAACTTATGGCTCTAAACCTATAGCTCTAAACCTATATGGTACTGCATGCCCCCCCATCATCATGAGCATTGCCTATTCTATATAGACATCTGTTTGTGTGATATTGCTATTGTTCCAGTCTCAAGTAGGTACCGTGGCCTATAGACAAGGGAGATGCAAGGCATAGATGAATTCCCATTCTGGAATTTGTTCCACGAGCTCAGCAGAAGAACATGGATAGAGAACAATGAGACCTTTCATGTCTGTGCATCTCTGAGTTGAGACTGTATGAGACTCATGACCCAGAAATATCTGTGGTGGTGGAAAAATACAAAATTGCCCCTATTGGGAGTTGTCTTGTCTCTCCCTGAAGCTGAAACTAAATGATGGATAATTAATAGTCCCGAGGTCTCCTCTACTTGAAAATCGTTTGCCAAGAAGTAACTGCCTGATTGAAGTCACTCTTGCCATTAGCTGAGGAACAAGCCAGATTGCATGGTTCACTGAAGACAAGTGCTGAGTGATGTTGGCAATGTCTCCCAGAACAACTGCTCTATTATGTCCTCGGTGCCTCTACAGACAGCTGCCCGTCCTGTCATCTTCTTCCTGCAGGCGTGACTACACAGTTTACCTTTCCATAAAGCCATTCACAGGGAACTCTGCAGTGCTAATAGATTCTGAAAGAATTGGGTTCCCCGTCCCTGCTGGGCACATATATATTTGGCTGCTGGCAGGACAGAAATGGAGAGCATAGGAGGTGGTCTATGGATAAATCCAGAGTCTCTGATGCATGAACAAGTGTGTTGGAATACTACTATCAGCTAAAGATGAACTAGAGGCCAGGCCAGCACCGAGTGCTTCTCATGCTTGACTTTTTAATTCTTCTGACATCCCTGTGAGGTTACAAAATATTACTACTCTGATCCTATACAACTGTGTGAGCCTTAAGGTCATTAAGAAAGTTCCTCTTCTGTCCAGATGAAAATGGGAACCAATGAACCAATTGTTCTGACCCTCCATAGAGAATGTTCCTATCAGCACTGAAAAGGGTTCTCTAGAGAACCAAAAGTGAAAAGTGTGTGTGTGTGTGTGTGTGTGTGTGTGTGTGTGTGTGTGTGTGAATGGCTTAAAGGCTGTGACTCAACTGTTCAACAATAGCTGTCTTCCAATAGAAATCCCAAGATACCAATTGTTATTTAGGTCCCTGAGGTTGGATGTCTCAGCTGGTCTTCAGTACATGCCAGAATCCCAAAGAAGTAGGCTCTAATATCAGTGAATGGATTAACTTGCTAGTGAGAATGAGGGCAGGTAACATAGAATAAGGGCTTTCCATGTTGTTTATAAAGGCTGCTACCAGAAAGTATGGCCCAGATTTATGTACCTTGCCTCCTCAAATGATCCAGGTTTAGGGTGTCTTCCCATTTGCAAATAACTCAATCAAGAAAAATTCCTCATAGGTGTGCCCAGCAGCATGGATTTTAGTTAGTTCCAGATGTAGTCAAATTGTCATTCAAGAACAGCTATTGTATACATTTGGGTATATAGTCTAATGGAAGATACAAAATACCAACAGAAATTATGGCTTGGCATGAAAAGGCAAGAACTGTGTGATCCCAGCCATATGATAGGGAGAAAGATGCTGACTGGAGTTTCTGAAGAAGCAGGATGCTCACAAAGTATTTACAGAGCTAGATTTTATGGCTCTGTCCCTCTGGTACCCTGGGGTGTTCATGATGTATAGACTTCACTGGTTCCTAGTGTACTCACATATTTGGTCAATCATTATTTATGGGTCTCCTCCAAACAGCTGAAAAACTGAATGGAACAAAAAGCTTGAGTGACCTAGGATTAAGAGAGAAGTCCTCTTTTCTGACTACTTTAAACTTGGGCCCCAGCTTTATCCTGTTCTTGGGCTACAACCAAAACATCTGCCCTTTCTGGTACCTAATTGCTGACTTACCCTGAAGATCACGAGACTTGATCATTGCGTGGACCAGTTCCTTATGGTAAGTCTTTGTATGAGTGCACACAGATATATTATTGGTTCTGTTTCTCTAGTGAACTCATGACATAGTCATGTCTTGACACACTGTGTTCTAATTCCTCCACTTTGCCCATTGCAGAATCTTCTTGCTGCCTCTTCAATCATGTCTATTCCCTGTCTTACTGAGATGTAAGCTCCAAGCCGGGTAGTGGTGGCCCACGCCTTTAATCCCAGCACTTAGGAGGCAGAGGCAGGCAGATTTCTGAGTTCGAGGCCAGCCTGGTCTACAGAGTGAGTTCCAGGACAGCCAGGACTACACAGAAACCCTGTCTCAAACAACCAAAAAAAAAAAAAAAAAAAAAGTAAGCTCCAGATATGCAGTACCAAGTCTTCTTGTTTATTCCTGTGCCCTCAGCACCTGCTTACATGGAGTAAGCAGGGCAGAAAGACTATAGAAAGACTGACCAACTAAAGAAACAGTGTGTTGAAACCTGAGGGCTGCACGGAGTCAGTCAAATAGAGAGATGTGAGAGGTGATGCTGTTGCAGGCTGGAGAATGAGTGGGTAAGTTTTTCAGGGCTGGATCCCACAGAGAGCGTGGTTCTCCCAGATCTCATGACATAGTCCCGGCCAATATAGTCCATGAGGGCAGTGAAGCAGAGACAACAAGTGGAGGACTTGGAAGCCTGTGAGTGCATAGGGTTCAAAAAGTTTAGGGAGACTGAAGGTAGAAACATCCAGGATGGGAAAAGGTCATTGGCTGAGGGCTTAGGGCACCTAAATGCCTCATTAGCATGGAAAAGCATTTCAGGTATCTCAAGTGCTAGCTGAACAGTTTCTTATCAGGAGAACGGAAATTGATCCTGTAATTTAAGTGAGTCTATTGGAATTCCTCAGGTAAAGGCATGTGGGAGTGTGCTCAGAATCCCCTAGATACGGTCAGAGAAGGAAAAGTCCCACTAATGAAGGGAGTCTCCCATTACACACCAAGTCCAGAAGCTATCTGGTCAATAGTGAACTTCAACCAAAGTTTTCCCACATGAAAGAACAGAAAAGAGAGGAATCCTAATGATGGGTTGGTCAGGAATGACTTCATCTTTATGCTAAGTAGCCAGGATGGTGTTCTGAATGAAGAAGGACCATAGAATGATTCTGTCCCATTGTGTGAGGAGACCTGGGCTAAGATGTTTCACTCTGGATATAGGTTTTGTGCTCATTTCTTTTTTTCTCATCACAGGAAAATTAAGGAACAATATATGTGTATGGTGTCTCTGAGAACTCCATAGAGAATGTTGTGTACTGTGTGAGGGGTAGCATGTTGGTACTTGAAGGTTGATATGGCTGGGGCCTAAATGTGTCTGTAGGGATAGGTCAGGGATCACCATTGTTGCACAGATAGCTCTATGCCCTTCTGCTATAAAGGTGGTAGTTATCAGAATGTGAGAAATGAATGTCCACAACCTCAGAGTCCAGAAGCCTCCTCAGAGTACCTGAGTCTTATCTTGGCAATGTTAACATCAGTAAGCCCAGGAAGAACTCCTGGGAGGGACTGACAGGTACCCAGGAAGAGAGTCTGAGTGCATCACGAGTCGCAAATGTAAGCACCTTGATTCATTCAGCCACTGTTTTTCATTGCTAGCTGCATGCTTCTCCTCATTCATAACATCCAGAACAGTTGTGACAAGATCTTTTGCTTGGTCAATATATTACTCTATGGAGGAAAGATGCAGAGATATGCAGTGTCTGTTTAATCTGAGAATAGATTAAGTTTCTGTCTTGGGAGCATTTAGATAAATGAATAATGTTGATCAAATGCATGAAACATTATGAAGCAAATATTGTGGGTCACATAACTACTATTGCAAAGTCTACAGAAGCCCAATTTATTCTAAGAAATATTTAAATTTTTTTTTTGAAGATCAGTTGGGGAAGTGTCAGGGTTGCTTTCCTGGCAGGGAAAACCACGAAGTCCCTGTACCAACTGCAGAGTAGAGGGCTCTACCCCTCCACAACACTCCTAGGATCAGAAAGCACCACTGCCAATATTGCTTCCAGAAATATATTATCCCAGCTAATTTACAGACCAAACCTATCACCTAATCTATTGGCTACAAACCCACCCACAAGCCCTGCCTTCCTCTCCACTAACTCAGCTCCCAAGAACAGTCTGGCATGATGTGAACTTGGATGGTTATTCTCAATCACACAGGAAATTCTAGTTGCAAGAGTCTGTGATATTCAATTTGAAAAATTAGTAAAGAACTTAGAAGAATGGAGCAGATTAAAGAGCCGTGGTAGTATCTGTGGTGAATGTCTTCTGTGATGAATATGAATCTGAAGAGTCCTTTGTTCAGTGTATGTACTAAACAATCAGTACTGAGGTTCAGCTAGAGACAGTTCTTACTGCCTTCTTGTTTTGAGTATAAATGACATAATATGTCCACCTAGAAAAGTCTGAACATGTCCCCTCTTCCTCACCCCAAGGTATACTTAGAGCCACTGCCATTTGGAAGGATGAGTAGCTAACCCAAGAGCATTGCTCACCACACCCACTTGAGCAGGCTGATGACACAGAATTAGATAGGCTAGATCTAGTCCATTCTCTTCACTTTCTTCCTCTGATAGCCAAGATTAGACAGTTGGTGGCCACGCTCCGTGAAACTGAGCTTCCCAAACTCCTGAGAGGGGTTCTAAAAGCTTCAAATGAAGTCATGTTATCAATGTAGCCGATTTGACCTTCGTTTCTTTTTGCTTCTCAAATCCCACTCCAGAGCCAGGTAGCTTTGGGCATGCCAAGCCCGGCAGGTCCTCCCATTCGTAGGCTTTCTGAAGCTAGTATCTGGCTTCTTAAGGCAAGAACCTGATGGCAGTGTCTCCTCCCCACGTCCCAACTATCAGCCACTAAGTTGACCCACTTCTGTGAGGTGTGGGTGGTAGCTTACACAGGGTTACAATGGGGTGGCTCCTCTCTGATTAGACTAGTTGAAACTGCTGCTCATAGAAAGTTGATAAGTATATTATAGGAAGACAAAGTTAATGAAAATTGTACCAGGCAGTGTTACATCTGTGACACTTTTTTTTCTATCTTTCTTTCTTATTCCCCTTCCTCCTCCTGCCTGTAGTAACTCTGTCTTTCTCTCACCCTCTCTTTGTGTGTCTGTCTGTGTGTCCGTCTGTGTCTCTCTGTGTATGTGTGTGTATGTGTATGTATGTGTCTCTGTGTGCACGCTTATGTGTGTGTCAGTATCTGTGTATGTGTATGCATATGTATATGTGTATGTGTATGTATGTGTCTTCCAGATACTAAACTCAGGGAGGGCCTTATGCTTGCTAGGAAAGAGTTTTGCCACTGAGCCAAATCCCCAACTCCTACTTTTACTTCTTTTCACCAGTAACGTCATAATATTCTCAAAACGAGTTAGTTGGCCTATCTATACATGACCGTATATTTCAGCAAGGCATTTACCACAAAGATCTGGGCTCCTCACCAGCAAAGACACAACCTTGGGGAATATTACTTCCTATTTTAAAACTCACCATGTTGCTGGAAAACTACTTTTTTACTAAAACATTTGTTGTACTTAATTTGTGTGAATGAGTGTCTCTCTCTCTCTCTCTCTCTCTCTCCCTCTCTCTCTCTCTCTCTCTCTCTCTGTGTGTGTGTGTGTGTGTGTGTGTGTGTGTGTGTGTGTGTGTGTGTGTAAGTACTTAGGAGGTCAGAATAGAACATCCAGTTAGTTCTCTTCTTCCACCATGTGAGTCCTGGGAATCAAACTCAGGCCATCAGGATTGTCAGAAAACTTCCTCACCTCCTGCATCCTCTCCAAAGCCCCTAGAAAGCTCATCTTTATTGCATAGCTAACTTAACAAAACTGATAGCGATAACTCACATCCTTAGTCAATTGCTCCTTCAGCCATTCCTGAATGAAGAGTTGTGGAAAGGCCCCAAATCTTCTTCAGACAACACTGCTTGGCATCTAAACACTATGAGGGAACATGTTGAATCCATATGGGCTTTTTGTTCTCAGAAGCATGTGTGGATGAAGGCCACAGCTTCTCCATAGCTCCCTTCACATGCATGTTGACTTTACTAGTTAAGTACTTGAGAGTTAACCCATGGCCACCTCTGTTTCTCCCAGTGCCACTGACTTAGGTCTGTCTGTCTAACTTATTATTGTTCCTCTGGAAGGGGGAATATTGGGAGCATCACTGTCAGTAAAGATTTTCCCAGACAGACTGGTCCAGCCTGACAAGTTGTTTGTGAGAGAAGAAGGTCTACTGGCAGTTTCCAGTGCCAGCAGAACAAATAGGCCTGCGTTTGAGGCGCTCCACCCCCATTGCCCAATCTCCCACAGTCACTCTGAGAAAGAATCAAAGTATAGGCAGGTCTTAAACCGATCCCCAGAAGCCAGGCAGTGGTGGCGCATGTCTTTAATCCCAGCACTTGGGAGGCAGAGGCAGGCAGATTTCTGAGTTTGAGGCCAGCCTGGTCTACAGAGTGAGGTCCAGGACAGCCAGGGCTACACAGAGAAACCCTGTCTCGAAAAACAAAAAAACAAAAAACAAACAAACAAAACAAAAAACCAAAAAAAAAAAAAAAAAAAAAAAACTGATCCCCAGGGGGCAAATCCTCACTTCCTCTAACCTGAATCTGCCTGGGGCTCCAAGAACCCTGGGCTCTGTGGGTCCTCCTCCCATTGTTTCTCTTGACACACTGTGCTGTCCTGTGCTTTCCTCTTTTTGTCGCTGACAGAACCGAGTCAGACATGCTAAGGAAACACATCTTTACTGATAGGTCAAGAACCAGTTGAGGAAGAAGAGCTTAGCATCAGAGTCACACCCTGCAAGCTAAAGGAAGTTAATTCTGAGAGCAAGAAAGGGGAAGAGAGAAGGGCCTGTGAATCTGGGCTCAGGAATAGAATAGTGCAGAGGGCTCTAGCCCTCATGTCCAGCCTTCTGCCTACTTGTGGAGTTACGTCAGCCAGTGCTGGTTGCTTGAGTTTAATAAAAATGTTTGTATACAATAACACTGTTCCCACAGCTCACTCAATCGTCAGTGAATCAAGGACACTTTCTGCCCAAATCAAGGAGTTGACAGTTTAGCAGATATCCTTGTCGTGTAATAATTTCTGTGTTTCCCACCCTCGGCTTTATTGTCTTCCTCATGTTCTGCATCAAACATCCCCAGAGGCACCGTGAAGGGAGTGGGCAGAGCTGCAAGTTAAAGGCAAGGCCTCTGAGAGAGCAGCTCCAGACCCTGCCAGGAAACAGAAGCGTGTTTTTAATTATGTGACTCTTGGCGCCCTGCTCCTCATTGACCTTCCCTCATTTATTGATTGATGGATTGACTGATTGAATCTTCTGTTAATCAAAAACTGTAGTCACGCCCTCTACCTGTGAAGGGGCTGTAGGGGCATTGCCCTACATGACTGAAAGGGGCTGATCAATGGAGGTCTTTGGCCTCATGTCAGGAGCCTGGAGTCTGGGAGCGTAGTGAAATGCGTGTTGCCCCTTGCAGGGATACCTGTTGGGTCTCCAGCCATCTCTAGCCAGTGCTAGACCAGAAACCATGCTATCTTTTCATGGTCCCACACCCATGGAAGCACACCTTTAGTTTTAGGGAAAAGGTATTAAGCAACTGTTACGTGTAGTTTTAGCTACCCCACTTTAAGCTCCAGATGGATCATGCTATCTGCCTAGGTTCTCTTGGATCCACAGATGAAAGACACACACACATTATCTTATTTTAAACCTGCGGCTAGCATGACCTTCCCAATATTCTTAGCTCAGCACCCTAAATATGCCCTCAACTTTAGTTGCTCCATTATATTTAGTCCTGTATCAACAGCCTAAATCTACCCTCAGCTTCAGTTGCTAACCCAGGGTCAGTTTGGGAAATGGCCAATGGCCACTCCACCCTAAATCTCACATAGATGGTGGCCTTTTTTTCCTCCAAAGCATGACAAAATTTCTCTTCATCTCCCTGCATCTCTCACCTCTTCTGGTGGGAACCCAGAAGTCCTGCCTCTTTCCTTCAGCCCAGCAATTAGCCCTTTGTATCTTTACTGATAGACCAAGAACCAATTGAGGAACAGGACCTTAGCATCAGAATTACCCCCGACAAGCAACCATGAGGGTTGAAGAAGAAACCCAGGGGAGAAGAGGGCTCAGAGCAGACTGGGTGAAGTGTATCTAGAGAGCAGTTTCTGAGGTACCTTGTGCCCTGTAGTCATGTGACACCAAAGCTGACTTTCTTTCACGTTTTCATTATGCTCCCTTCTTCTAGTGCCTGCCTCTTATTCTGCACGAACGTGAATGGCAGCATCTGTGGGTATTACTCCTAGTTTCAAATTTTCTTTTCTGGGATTCAGGAGAGTGACTCAGTTAGAAGACCACATGCAAAGTCAGGGTAAGGCGGCATATACTTATAGCCACCCCCCATTGAGGATGTAAAGGCAGGAGATCTTGGGGAGTCACCAGACAGACAGCTTAACCTGACTGATGAGATCCAGACCAGTGAGAGACCCTGTCTCAAAGTGGGTGGGCATGATGAATGAGTGTCATCTGAGACAGACAGGCAGATAGACAGACAGACAGACAGACAGACACACACACACACACACACACACACACACACACACACACACACACA
>JADRCG010010368.1:201537-224065 GCA_019844195.1 Rhabdomys dilectus
ACACACACACACACACACACACACACACACACACACACACACACACACACCCTGTTGCAAAAGGCAAACTAATTCAATTATAAAATTAAAGGCTATTTTAGTGGTGACCCTGGCACCATTGTGTCCAATCCCCAGTTTCTCCCCTGTTGCTCTCTTCAAGTCCATTCTAAGAAGTCCCTGGCTGTGCAGATAGATTCCTTTAGCTGTCAGTGTGAATGCTAGCAACTGAGCTGTGCTCACGGTTTTGGCAACAGTCATCAAGCTAAAAGAAGCTTTCTTTTAATGGTGGCAAAAGGCCAGAACTGACTCTGTTTGGAATCATTCAGATTTTTCAGAGTTTCAGTCTACTGCCATCTGAGACATCTGCCATTACAGAGGAACAAGAAACAGTATCTAGGGAGACGGATGGGACAGAGGACCCCACTCAGCCACCCTGGGACCTTGCTGCCCTATGCAGAGAACACTGTTCTTTTACCTTTGAATGTGACAGATTGATGCATAGGACATAGAGGAAGTAGCCTGACATCCCAGGCTGGAGAATCCATGGCCAGCTGGCTGAATGCAGCCCACTCCATGTTTTTATAGGGCCCTCAAGCTAAGCATAGCATTTTCCTTTTATAAAATGGTTGGGAGAGAAAAAAATTGAAGAGAAGAATGATACTTCATGACATGTAAGAATTATATGAAATTATATTTTCTGTGTTCATAAATAAAATTCTCTTGGGATACAAATCACGTGCATTCACTCCCCTGCCATCTATAGCAGCTTTTCTCCATAAAGTCATGGGAGATACCAGAAGCCTGCCAGATCCTATCATCTCAGTTCTGCACACAATAAATCACTGTGAGGCAGCTTCGGTTCTAGCCCTGAACTGATACTAAGATGTCTTATTTTTGGTTGCCAGCTACGCCAAAGACTTCAGACTATAGACTTAGAAGTTTGGGATTCAGTCCTCTGGCTCAGTGGGTACTAAGGATCTTGCTGACAGATGGCAGAATTATTCAATTATATTACTCTCTGGTTATATTACTCTGAGCTTTTAGCCCATATGTACTCTAGAGTGGGATCCATGGCCATTGATACGGGAACGGTGAAGTAACCCAGTCACAAGTGGCACCATCAGACAGTGGACTTCAGGTATTTATTCTATTTTCTAGAATTCCAGTCAGTTTTGGAAATCTACTTTTGTTCACAGAAAATTTTCTCTTGCTTGTCAATGTCTAAGTAATATCTTTGAGTTTGGCCTCTTGGTCTACCACACTTGCACTATTTCCTGGCTATTTGTGCTTGTTTGTTGCCTTTTCCAGCTAGACACAACCTAGGGTCACTTGGGAAGAGAAAGCCTCAACTGAAGAGCTGCAGCTCTTGAATCATACAGATTGTCCTGTGGGTGTGCCTGTGGGTGGGGCTTAGTCATTGTTGATTGACATGAGAGAGCTCAGCCTACTGTCGGCAGTGCCACCTCTTGTCAGCTGGTCCTGGGTTGTATAAGGAAACTGACTAAGCACAGCCAGAGAAGATCAGTAAGCAGCAAAAACCATAGTCGAGTTCTCCCTATGTTTCCCCTTAGCTTACAATCTGTATGATAAAATAACCCCTTTCTCCCCAAACTGCTTTTGGTCATAGTGCCTGCCATAGAAACTAGGACATTGGTTATTTCCAGAAAGTCCCTCCTATTGTCTTCTCACTTTGCCATTTCTTCCTGTAAGGCCTGAGCACCCTGGCATCCTGTGGCTTTCGTGTTTGAGCCTGTCTTTCTGATCTAGTCTGATCTTGCCTAATGAGTCTTTGCTGCAGTGGCAGTTGATTGATATGTGAGTCACTAAGGATCCCCAGGTTCCTTCTGTGTCTCTGGTCCTATAGTAGCTGCTTCTAGAGTCTTGGGACTTCTTTCATGTTCTTCTCTTTTTCTGGACTTCATGTCCCAATGTACACAATAGTAACAGCTCAAACCCTCGGAGCATTTACTGGGAAACAGAGACTATTACAGTCATTTTACATGTAGCATCAAATAGAAATTCTTCTTAGTCAATTTAGGTGGATGGCATTATTACCTGCACTTTACAAATCATAAATCATAAGGTTTAGGGAAGATATGTAGCCTTCCAAGGTCACCCAAGGGGAAAACGGCAAACCCATTACTGTCTGCTTTGCTAAGGAATCTCTCTAGGAACATAATAACCAGACTTCTGAAATCTTTCTCTTATCCTCTACAGCAGTTACCACGGTGACCCTATTATGTCACAGCTAGTCGTTCAGAGTGTAGTCATTCAATTAAATGCTTTCTCATTCTGACATGTAGCTTCTCCTTGCTGTCCTGAGCACTGATCTTGGGTCTAGAGTCTGCCCAGCAGTTCTCAAATAGTCATACTGTGGTCTGTGGTTGGACATGAATTTGAGGGTACATCAATACCCCACCCCCTACAAATACCATTCTTTCTTTCTAATAGTGTGTCTTCACCCATTTCTATTGCCATAACAGAATATCCAAAACTTAGAGGTTTATAAAGAAAAGAGGATTCTATGGCATATAGTTCCATATGCACTCAAGTCGATCATGCTGATGGTTTCTGGTGAAAGATTCGTGCTGTATTAGCTCATGGTGGAAAGAAGAAAGCCAAGTGGGAGAAGACCAGACTCTTCTTTCCCCAGCAGCCAGCAGTTGTCAATAGCTCCTCAGTTAGTGGTAGGCTTGTGAACTCTCCCCATCCTCCTTGTGCTAAAATTCTGACTGACTTCATCTTGTGTGGGTCTTGAGCAGGCAATCACAGCTGTTGTGAAGTCCTTAGTACAGCTATCCTGCCCTGTCCAGAAGACATGTTATCTTCAGTCCTCCTGGACCTCTGGCTCTTACACTATTTCTGCCTCTTCTGTAATGGCCCCTGAGCCTTGGGGAGATGTAATATAGAAGTCCCATTTGTGGCCACACCCTTTGCTGATACTTATTCTTTGAACTTTGACGAAGCTGTGAGTTTCTACATTCTGCACAAAGAACCTTCTCTGATGTGGTCTGGGGGCTGTGCTCATCTACGGTAGAGGGATAAAGATTTAGAGGGTAGTTTGATGTTATGTCGGTCTATTGAAATAATGGTAGTCGGTTTATCCCTGCTGCTCATTCATGGATTATTGGCCAGATTTACAGTGCTGGGCATGCATTTCCTGTGGTGGCATAGACCTTAAAACCAACCAAACATTTGGTTGACCTCATAACATCTGTACCTCTGTTGCACCCATATGCATATCTCATAGCAACCATTCTCAACATTTGTACCATCTGTTTAGCTCCAATAGTTTGTTTTATTGTGCTTCTTATTTATATTATTCAATATATATTATTGAATAGGAAACCAGAGCAATTGAGTCTTCTGTGGGTCTTGTGTTTTGCATGAGTTGAGTCCTACAAAAGAAAACTTCTAAAAAGAAGGGAGTCTTGGGAAGTGGTAGATAGTGAGTATAATAGAGGTGGGGGAGTAGAGTTGAGAATAAAGGTCAGAAACACTTGCAGTAATCAGTTGACAGAGCCAAAGACTGGAAACTACTGGATAAGACTCACTAGAACCGGCTGGAGCCCCTGGTGTAATTGCACAGGCACTCCACCATCTAAAGGCGACCTGTCACTCATTATGATACCAAAATGTATCCCTTGGGTGGAGATTTAAGATGCTAATGAGCTATGAGATGCAAGAAGTTGGATGTAAAATGAATGGCAGAAGGAGCAGGAGGCAGGAAGCCCATGCCAATATAGATAACCCTCAAAAAACTCATGCTATGTAAATGACTCCCAAAGTCTATATTCTGTGACAAAACATCCCATGTTCAGTTCACCATTGCTCTTTGAACGACTAAACTTTTCCCCTGTTCTTGCCTGCTTCACACTTACTGTCTATTGCGGTAGGAATTATATATTCTATCTACCCATATACCAGACACACCATCCTGGTGTTTTATTTATAATCTGCCAGCCTAGATTGCACAGGAACTATTCTAACTTATGTCCCAGCCATATGTCCCTGGTTACTTGCTGTTTCTCCTGGCCATGTGCTCATGGTCCACCTCCTCTCATGGCAGCTTTCTCTTCCTCAGATCTCTCACTCCATCCTTTCTCTCCATACTCCCCAATCAATGCTGCGTTTTAGCCAATTAAGTTGGGGAGCAAGATTTACACTGCATTACTTGTTGTGCATGAGGATCTCAACAGGGAAAACCAGATCTTAGGGTACAGAATTTAGCATATGAATACAAGCAGCACCAGATCAACCCCCAACATTTACCCCTTAAGCAAACTGCAAATGCTTCTATATGTGCTTCTCTCTAGTTCCTCAGAGACAGAAGAGCCTAGAAACACTGTCAGTGTCAGTGCTAGACATCATTGTTGAACAAACATCAGATGCATCAGGCTCAGTGCTTTATGTATGGAAAGTTCAATTCCCACGGCTCTACATGACTTGACCTTGCTCGAAGGTTATATGAACAGAGGCCCAGAGAAGTAAAGCAGTCTGCTTAGAGAAACACAGCTATCCAAGTGGACCTAAGTGGCTCTGCCTAACCCAGAGTGCATTCTAGTTCTAGTGAGTACACTCATGGCCTTCAAAAACTTCCTCCTTTTTATGTCTTTCTGATCTGCAATGATCTGAGTCCAAGAAACAGATTCAAAAAAGGACACAGCATTGGCCCAGGGAACTCAGCAGATGGACCACATTTCTGGCCCTTTTCATAAATAAGAGTCCATTTTCCCAGCCTTGCCCTAAGGAGTTTTCTGGAGACTTCACTGACATGGCTGTTTCCTTGGTTGCTCACATTTTCATGTCCTCTGCAAATCCACTTGGCCCCACAACTGTTATCCATTTGACTGGAAAGCAAATTTTCAAGAGCATTTGCAGGTGGTCCCATCTAAAGTTACCTCAGTTAATGGTTCTGGTTTCAGTTAGTGTGTTTTAGTTCAGTTAGTTAGTCTTCAGGCTAGTGTGTTCCTTGATAGACTCTGCTTCTGGTCCTGCCTTCAGATTTCTGTTTCAAACTGCTGCCCTGGCTTCCCTCAACGATAAACTGTAAAGTATAAACTGAAATATATACTTTCTTCCCCAAGATGTTTTTAGTCACGGTGTTTATCACAATGACAGAAACTAAACTAGAACACTTGGCCAATGATGCTTTATTTGAAGAGTCTCCCAATATTGAACAAGATTAGCTTTTTCTCATTGTTATGTGAAATAAAGAAGTCTTACAGACAACAGTTACGTTAGGCCTAATAAAAAAATTCCATATTGAAGTCTGATTCGTGTTTTGAGAAGCATTTATTCATGTATTATATTCATTTACATTTGTCCCTTAGCAATTATATGTTTATAAATACAAATACATATGATAACTTGGTACTTATCTACAGTATGCAATAACAGTATGCAATAACCAAATGAAGGAAAATAGCATTTCTGTTTTCCTAAACAAGTGCCATTTCTGAGTTGAAAGTCTTTGATGTCTTCTTTTTTCTGGTTATTTTTAAATATTGCATGGCAATAGTTTTCTTAATGGGACCTTTCTAGTGACAGAAGTAGAAATGAAAAATTCATCTCAATTTCAGATTGGGTAAAAGAAAAATGGCTCACTTATTTCAGACTGAACTATTTCACTGGGTGAGGTGCAGGAGGCTTAAGTAAGGTATGAATTATAAGTAGCAGGATTCCTGGGTTGTGGATCATAGCTTGAGAAAGAGGGGTCACTGGTGGGAGCTTGAAGTCAAGTTAAAGATCACACAATCCCAGTGGACACCACAGACAGTTCCTCTGACAGAAAGGGATGTCTCCATGGGACGTTGCTATGAAAATAAGCTATGATGTCTTGGATTGTGATATGATGACTTAAAACCTATTAGGTCTCTACTTTCTGGCATACAGCTATCAAAAAACTAAGGGATCTTCAAAGAGTCCAATGTCTTTTGTATACTAAAGAGGTAGACTGGGGTGTCCTGGAGAGTTTAGGCTTGGAGCTGATTGACAAAAGAACAAATTTACCGTGAAAAGTTGAAAATTTTTATTTCCACATTCTCCTCATATCTTGTCCTCTTAGGAGAGCCTGATGGTTGAATTGACCCATGGATAATGATGTAATCAACTATGCCTACATAATTAAGGCTCTAGAAAACTCACAGCTTGGGGTTCAGAGAGTTTGAGGTTTTTAACAATATGGATGATGTCCTATCTTACACACCCTTCCTTCAAACCCAGCCCTATGAATCTTTTCTCTCTGTCTATTCCTGAGTTTCAAATGTTCTCAAAGAGGACTGATCTCAAAGTGTGAGAACTCTCCAATTTATAGCCAGATTATCAGAAATACCCAAGGGCTTTGCTTTTCACGGGTATCCATGTCAAGTTTGGGTTTTTGTTTATAGGTGCAAGGAGACTATTTCATAAAACTGAGCCCTCAACTTGGTTCTAACTCCAGCTAGTTAGAGGAACTAATTCAGGAACTAGTTTCTGAATTGAACTGGAGGTATAACTTATCCAATTGGTGTTGGAGAACTGACTAACGGCAATTCCCTTACATCTAGTCATAGAAGGATCCTGTGTTGTCTATCCAGGGTATAGTGTTAGAGAGTTTAGCTTGCCCCACCACTAACATGATTTATTTTTTGTTATTTATTAAATTATCTTGTAACTCTTTGAGGAGGTGTATGTATGCATAAGTGTTTGTGTATTTGTGCTTGTAGAGGAAGAGTGGAATGCATGTGCCCATGTGTGCATGTGAATATGTGTGCATGTGTGTGTGGAGGTCAGAGGTCAATGCCAGGTGTTCTTCTCTATCCTTCTCCATTTTATATGTAAAATATTTACATGTTTGTTTGTTTGTTTGTAGGTGCATGTTCAGGCTTGTGAGGAGTCAGAAAGAAACCCTCTGGAGTCTGCCTGTTCTTCCTCTGTGTGAGTCTCGGACAAAACTCAGGTCACCAGGCTTGGTGGTGTCAAGCACTTTTATCTACTGAGATATCTTGCTGAACATCCACATTTAAAAAAAAAAAGTCTCTCACCAAAACTGGAGTTTACTGATTGGTCTGGTCTGGCTGGCAGACAAGTCCAAAGGATCCTCCCGTCTCTATCTACTGAGCATTGGGATTACTTTTGCTCTTTATCTGGACACAGAGGATCCAAACCCAGCTGGTGCCTGACAGCAGGCTCCTTACTCTCAGTGCTATCTCCTGAGCTTCCTCAATTACCTTACAATCCTTTCTCTGTTCTTATAACTTCCACTAAAGTGCCTTCAGTCCTCAGTAATCTATGTTAACCCTTTAAGGATGAAGGGAGAAAAGCATAGGTTATGAGGATGGGAGGTTCAGTTGAAAAGCAAAGAGGAACAAGGGGGATTCTAGGAGGCACAGGATGCTGGACTTCAGAATGTACAATAAGCTCAACTATATCTCTTGGATGTTAAAGCAAAGGCTGATCTGACAAAACTGCCTACTGATACCTGAACAGCAAATGCATGGGTTATATCAGAAAGGTTGTATGCGGTATCAGAGTTTATGCCATCCTACACGAATTCCTTTCATAAAAGTCTGGGGTCCTGATGGATACTCCCTAAGGATGCTAAGGCTACCCTCCTCCATGCCATCTGTCTGTCCCTTCAGGCTCATTTCAATGTTCCCTCAGGAACATTTCAATGTTCCCCCAAAGAATAACACTGCAAGTACTCTATCATGAAAAGGACAGGTTTACAATAGCTGGGAATAAATGCTTATTTAAAACTCTAGGAAAGGGCCAGGGTTGTCAAGGGAGAAGTAAGGGATCCCCCCAGCTCTTCCCAGCCTTTGTGTTCTGTGATTGCAAGAGAGGAGCCAAAGTCTAGTTTTGTACAGAAATGAATAAAATGTCATGGCTGGATGTCAGCTGGACTGCCAAGTCTGTCAGCTGACAGGGATAAAGCTGACCTCCAAGAAAGGCTCAATCAGTGTGTGAGATTTGTTCATACACGCTCTTTGCATATAGACTGTATAATGACCATAACATGGACAGAGGGCTAAGGCATCTTGAGAATAAAAGAAGCTCAGAAATGGGGCATTTTTAGGACAATTAAAATCAGCATAGAGATTGAGGTGTCACACATAGGGTGATCTGAGACACCAGAGGATTCTTAGCAGCCAGGGAGATACATGCAAGGGCAAAGGAAGTAATGTCCTTAGTCAAGGTCCCCACCAGGAGCTGGAGGGTATGTTGCCTGGCAACAAGTCTCCTTATCTTTCCCTTCTTCCCCCATCCAAAGCATAATAAGGTGTTTCCTCCATTTTTCTTCTTACCCTCATTTCTCTTCTGAATTTTGTCTGAAATTTTGGGAACCAGTGTGATTTGTTTGAGATGTCATATGGGTGGTGGTGAGAAAAAGATTCCTCTCAGAAACTGAAGGCCTGAAGGAGCTCAGCCCCATTCGCTGGAGCAGCTACTTGCACCTAGGAGCTTGTCGCCTTCTAAGGCAGCCCAATAACATGATAGCAAGGACTCACAGCTAGGAGAAGGAAAATGGCAGGGTCCTGGAGACCACAGACACAGCACGTAGGTTACTAAAGAATTTGCACAAGCATGCCTACTGTGTGCCATCAGGATGTTTTACAATCAGACATTAGCTACCAGTACAAGAGTCACCCCTGCCTGCGGTGACTTTGCTACTCACAGCTTTGCGTTCCTAGTCATTGTAGAAAATCAACCCCCAGCTGCCTTTGTGTTGTGTTACTCAGAGACCTGGTGAGGTGAAAGACAAACCACTCGATACTAAGACTTTTGAAAATGGCTCACCTCTATGTAGTTTATTTCAGCAGTCCGTTTTTAAAATGAACTAAATACTCAAAAATATCCATGTTGTTATAGGAAGCTGTTGTATAGCAACTTCCTCCAACTTGAAATATTCTATCCCACAGGGATAAACACCCGGCCACTGTTTACTAAAGAGGAAGATATCTGCACACTCTGATCTAGGAGTCTCACCCCAGGCCACTGCCAACACAGAGAGACGCAGGGTTCATACTATCACAACGTCTATGGAGGAGCAGCCTACATGCTGCTATTCATCAGTAGGAGGGATGCACAATGTGGAATTCTACATGGAAGTTTAAACAAGTTCATTACTACTATGTGTCTTTAAAAAAGATGACTGTGTCTCTAAAACATATTGAGCCAAACAAATAAATACATAGAAACCAACAAAATCATTGTCTTTTGATTAGGATTATTCTTAAAAGTTAATAAGAGTCTGAGAAGAGAAGAGAAGAGAAGAGAAGAGAAGAGAAGAGAAGAGAAGAGAAGAGAAGAGAAGAGAAGAGAAGAGAAGAGAAGAGAAGAGAAGAGAAGAGAAGAGAGCAGTCAGATGGTTCAGCAGTTAAGAGCACTGACTGCTCTTCCAGAGGCTCTGAGCTCAATTCCCAGCAACCATATGGTGGCTCACAACCATCTGTAATAGGACCCGATGCCCTCTTCTGATGTGTCTGAAGAAAACTACAGTGTACTCGCATACATAAAGTAAATAAATCTTTAGAAAGGGAGAGAGAGAGAGAGAATGAGAGAGAGAGAGAGAGAGAGAGAGAGAGAGAGAGAGAGAGAGAGAGAGAGAGAGAGAGGGAAAAGGCTGAATAAGTCACAAGAAGCAAACCAGTCAGCAATGCACCAACATGTCCACTGCATCAGCTCCTGCCTCCAGGCCCATGCCCTGTTCGAGTTCCTGCCTCGACTTCTTTCAGTAATGAACTATGATGTGTAACTGTAAGCGGAAATAAGTCTTTTCTTCCCAAATTGCTCTTTGGTCTTGATGGTTTATCTCCCGCCGTAGAAACCCTGAGACAAGACTCAACTTGGCTGCTCTGAATTTAAGATGTCATCTGTGGCAAATGCATTTGGTGTCATTAAGTAGGCAAGAATCTGGTTTACAGATCAGATTCTCATGAGGCTGATTAGTAGGAGTTAGCTCATCAAAGTGCAAGTCCCCTTGGGATACATGTAAGCTTCCCTTCAAATATTCTGCTTGGAGGACTAAGGTTCTGTTGAAAAATTCCATGTGGTCCCACAAGGGCATATTTGTGTAATATAGACCATTGAGACCATTTATAGCCTCCTTAGTCATCCTTGGGGCCCCCTGGGTAGTGTAGAGTGATTTGGCAGGAAAGACAGCTTCATGTTGCCTATTTCTAAGCTGGTTTCTTCTCCCATTTCTGTTGTTCTCAGGAAGCTCGAAAGCAGTGGTCTTCAACCTTCTTAATGCTGTGACCCTTTAATACAGTTCCTCATGTTGTGGTGACCCCCAACCATAAAATTATCTTTGTTGTTGCTTCATAACTGTAATTTTGTTACTGTTATAAATTGTAATGTAAATATCTGATATTTTCAATGGCTTTAGGTAACCCCTATGAAAGGGTCATTTGACTTCCCAAAGGAGTTTTGACTTAGATTAAGAACCACTGTGCTTGAAAATACAGTGCTGGGGTGGGTTGGAAACTGTGTTTCCCTAACTTCTCTTGATGCCAAGAACAGCAAGCACATCCTATGTTTCTTAGATCAATGTCAAAAGTCTAGTGACAAATGGGGACAGAATAACTGTGATTGCATGGGACGTCTCAGAATGTCACACAGCACACCTGGAAACAAGCCCTCCACTGGGCTGACTATGGTTTGTAATAGGACCTCTCTTGACCTTGCATGTCACACTTAACACAGTTCACACTTTGGTGCTGTGTGGAAGGGCTTTGAGAGTGGCTTCTGAGTGCTGTCCCCAGCGTTCTGTGAAAAAGGATTATTGGGATCTGGTAAAGGAGGCAACAGGCAGGGACTCAAAAAAAAAAGAAAGAAAAGAAATATCTATAATCCTTATAAACTGCTAAACCTCAGGACATCTGAGACCAAGTGTTCATATCAGTTGCAATGCCTGGGCCAAGAGTTTTCCACAGACATGGCAGAGATCCAGCATCTCAGGAACAGGATGTGACACAAAAGCATGAGAAGAAAGTGCCAGCAATCTAGGGACGAAAGTGCCTTCTTAACCTTATTAGTCCGTGTCTGTTGCTGATAAGGAAGTTCAGACTAGGCGCTGCCTTTTAAATTGGGTTTATTTTGACTCACAGTCCCTAAGGTCCCACTGAGGGGTCATTTATAGTGATGGCCTTCTTGCCAGCAGAGTCCTGGGGTGGTATGGGGCATCATGGGATGAGAGAAGAGAGAAAAAATGGATGTTTCTGAGTTTCCAATGGTCCCTCTACCTCTTTCTTACAAAGCCACCTGTGTTCAATCATGGAAACTCAACCTTAACAACCTTAATCCTCATTACCTCATGGTAAACACTGTGGTTAGGTTAAGCTTTTAGCGTTTATTTGTTTTATAATATTATGGTTAGGCTCAAGCCTGTCTGCTCACTGTTCAAAAGCCAGTAATGAAGAGTCAGTAGGGGAAAAAAAAGAACAGACATAGATTTAATCAAGGACCAGCACCCTGGAAGATGGACTCAAGTACTCTCTCTGAGTTTTGTAGTGGAGAACTCAGAAATGTGAACGTGATTTCCCTTTTATTTCCAGTTTTTTCTACACTACAACTTAAACTCAGAACTTCCTACCTGGTAGGCATGTGCTTAACCACTGGACCGTATCTCCAGCACCCATTAGAGAGGGAAAGGCCATGCAGAGGGCAATGGGCAGGAAGACTGCGCAATTGATGGGGGGGGGGGTGGGTCTTCCTCAGCTAGGGCACATATTTTAGATTTGTTTTTTTCTTGTTAGAACACTGAAATCAGGGGCTGGACAGATGGCTCAGTGGTTAAGAACATTGACTGCTCTTCCAGAGGTCCTGAGTTCAATTCCCAGCAACCACATGGTGGCTCACAACCATCTATAATGGGATCTGACGCCCTCTTCTGGTATGTCTGAATTCAGACAGTTACAGTGTACTCATATACATTAAATAAATAATATTGCAAAAACAAAAAAACCCATTGATTAAGTTTTGACTTCCTGAAGTTGATTTCTAGAATTGATCAAACAAAACATTTGACTTTTCTGAAAGTTAAACTCCACAGTAAGTTACATACTTTGTGTTAGATGACTGAGCAGGAGAGGGAACATTATACATTTTGTTACATAAAGGTCATCATATTTTCTGGATTTTCTAAGTCTAAAGAAAAATTATTTAGCATTTATACCTAGTCAATTTTTTAACCAACCCTGCCACCCATGAGACACCAGCATGGGAGATGGCTTTGCCAATCTTCCACGCTGTCTCTGCAAGGGTGGGCAGTGCCCGGACCATCCCACCAACCACACAGGCTCGGTACAGATGAGACTCTAATGCTTAGATTATCCAAAGGCTTATATATTTAGTAATGATCAATAACAAGATACTCTTACAATCAGAGGTGTAACCCAATACCCAACCTAGATATACCAACTATCTTTGACTGCTACAGACAAGTGAACATCCATGTCCCCCTCTATTGTTCTCCGTCTCTCCCTTAGTTCCTCCTCTTCCTTCTCTTCTTCCTCCCCTTACTCCTCCTATTTCTCTCCTTACTCCTCCCACCTTAGCTCCTCATACATCCAAGAAATCAGGGTTACAGAGACAATGGCCAGGTTTCCCAAACAGGTCACTTTTAATTGCTATGATAATGCCAATAATGACATTTCTCTCTACCTTAATGCTTACGGGAGGAAATCACTTGAATGATCTGATATCAACCAATCAATTCTTTTCCTTTTATCTATGCCTTACCCTATAGGAAACATAGCTCTGAAATGACAATCCAATGAGTTTTGGTTATCATTCTTCAGCCAACTGAAGCCAATAAAAAGATGCTTTTTTCATCTTCTGTCTAAAAAAACCAACTTCCTCTGTTTGTTGGAGTGCTTATCCATTTATTCTATTTTATAGTATGAAATTATTACCTATTCTAGAAATAATTATAAAACCAATGAAAATGTTGAATTTTTGCAATTTTGCCTGGTGACCCAAGTGAAATTAAAAGGACTGTGTCCTGTGTCCCAACATTCCCAGTTTAGAGACTTTATCTTGTCAACAAAGGACGGAAGTTTGTTTATAGGAGCACATTAGCCACTGATCTGTATTAAACATAAAGCCAAACTAGGAATGGAACTTACAGGCATTTACTGAGCACAGTGCATGTGGCAGAAACAGTGTTAAATCTTCATTTGGCTCTTTGCAATGGCACAAGGAAACACACACAATTTACATTTCCTTGTGAGAGATGCAAACCCCAGGAGTCAGGCTTGTAAAAGACTCTGTCTTAAAGGGACAGACTCAAACAAAACCAATAACAAAAAAAGGTAAAATCTAAAAGTCCAATCTAGAAGTTGAATAGGAAGACAAAAATAAAGGCCCGAAAACTTGAGACAAATAAAGTAAGAATCAGAAAAATCTTGTGGGTGTGGGTGTGGGTTGTAAAACCTTGCCAGGAAGTTTGGTAAGGTAGAGCAGGTGGAGATCTGGAGACTCGGTGGGCACACACCTGAGGCTTAGGTGACTCCCAGCTCCCTGCCAGACTCCTGACTTGGAACATGTGCCATGCTTCTTAAAAAAAACAAAACAAACAAACAAACAAACAAAAAAAAACAAAAAAAAACACATTAAAAGAAATGTGTCCTATGGTCACATAGGCTCAAAATAGAGTTCTCTGTATTAATGAGTACCCAGAGGCCTGAAGGACCTAGTCAATAAACTTCCCTTCCAAGACATTCCTCCCTGCAAAATATATTAATCTCAGGTCCACCCTGAGAAGTTAGGTGTGGCTTTATGCATCCATTTTCCACTATGACAATAAACTGTTTAGAACCATGGACTGTTACTTTCATCAAGATCCGCCATAGGGAGCCAGGAAGAAAGCCTTCACCTACAGGGCCGCAGCCTAATTTCCTGTAGAAGGTCTCTCTGGCGCTCCCAGCCACAACTGCCACCAAGCCTGCCTCTGCCAAGCTAAGGACAATCTCACACCTTCTCCATACTGACACCTGGAACTGCACTTGGTCATGGCCTGCCTTGACCTTTGGCCTACTTCTTAGGAAGCCCTTCTTTCAGTGAGCTGGCTTTCTCCTGGGCTGGATTATCATCAGTCTCTACAGGGTGCCCTGAACTCCAGCTCTGAGATCCCAAGAGAACCTTGTTCCTTAGAGGTTCCAGGGTTGGGCCCCCTTCCTGACTCTTCTAGAGTAGACTGATTCCTTGGCCATTTGGTTCATATTGAGCCCCAGACATGGAGGATTCTGACATGGATGTTTAGTCATTCCTGAAAGTCGAATACAACCATGGGGCAAAGGTAGAGGAAAGATGTCCAACAACTTGTAAAATCAAAGATTAAGGTTTATAATAAAAAAAACACAGTGTCCTTCAAAAGCATCTGTATGACCAGCTGCAGGAATGAGGAAGCCAAAGATGATGATGGGGTTTGTCTTGGTGTTCCATTTCTGTGAAGAGATACCACAAGCAACATAACATGAAATAAAGCATTTAACTGGGGGCTTGCTTACAGTTTCAGAGGTTTAGTCTGTTACCATCATGTCAGGGAGCATAGTGCAGGAGCAGTAAGTGAGAGCTACATTCTGATTCATATGTCAAAAGAGAGGCACTGGGCTTGTTGTAGGTTTTGAGACCTCAAAGTCCACCCCTAGTGACACACTGTCTCAGTTAGGATTTCATTGCTATAAAGAGACACCATGACCGTGGCAACTCCTAGAAAGCAAAATACTTAATTGGGGCTGGCTTACAGTTTCAGAGGTTCAGTCCATTTATCATCATGACAGGAAGCATGGCAGCTTGCAAGCAGACATGGTACTGGAGGAGCCAAGAGTTGATCTGAAGGCAGCCAGGAGGAGACTCTCATTCCACACTGAGAGAAGCCTAAGCATAGGAGCCTCGAAGTTCACCCTTACAGTGACACACTTCCTTTATCAAGGCTATGCCTCTTCCAATAAGGCCACACCTCCTAATAGTGCCACTTCCCATGAGCCAAGGACATTCAAACCAACACACACACATACACACACATACTTCTTCCAATAAGGCCACACCTACTCCAACAAGGCCATACCTCCTAATCCTTCTAATGCTTTCAAACAGTTTCACTCCCTGGTGACTAGACCTTCAAATATATGAGCCTCTTAGGGGCCATTCTTATTAAAACACCACAGAGCTTTATACTGGAGGAAAATCTTCAAACCAAAGTGTTCCTCTGTGGTTCTGGTCAAGCACCAGAATAGAGCTGAGTGAGGCAGAAAGCCAGCTGGTACACTGCCCAGTAGAAAGAGCAAACAGCTTCCAGCAGGAAAGATGAAATGGTTTAAGTTAGACAGGCCCGATTATAGAACCACCATTCCCAAGTTCTCATTTTGAAAAATGAACACACAGCTGGCTGAGAGGCCTTGCATTTTAATGGGGGTAGCAAAGTGTGTGATGAGAGACCTCAGCCCCAAAGATGAGAACTTAACTCTGACTTGCTTCTCCCACTACTCACTGTCAAACACAGCACAGCCAGAACCACTCACACAGATGCTACATGAACAACTGAGGCTGTTCTCTGTCGATCTCAGCACCTTCCAGCTTTACTCTGGAGTAGAATTAATATGCAAGCCCCAGTCATGGGGTGTAAGCTGACAAGACTGGGAAGATGGCTCAATTAGCAAAGTTCTTACCATCTAAACACGAGGACCTCATTTTTCAGGCCCTTTGCCCCAGAACCCATGTGATAAAGGCAACAACAGCAGCGCGGGGTGTAACTCTAGACACAGGAGGGCCCTGGAGGCTTGCTGTCCAGTCAGTGGAGCTGAATCAGTAAGTCTCAGGTTGAGTGAAAGTCCCTGTCTCAAAAAATAAGACTGAGAACAATAGAGGAAGACATTCAATGTCCACTTCTAATCTCTAAGAGAACATATATGTACACACACACACACACACACACACACACACACACACACACTGATAAACAGAGAGTAACAAATTGAGGAACTTTACCCAACATCTAAGTGAGAAGCCAAGTATATGGTTTTATATAAAATGTAAAATGATGCCAAAGGCTCATGGGTTCAAGGTTTGGTCCACAGCTGAAGGTGGCCACTGAAAACTGATTGGATATTGAGGGAGGGCAAAAACTTCATCAATTGGTTAATTCATACCGAATGCTTGTCGGGAGGCAGTGGAAGCCTGCTTCAGGGAAGCAGTATCTGGAGGCTGCTTTTGCAGCGGGTATCTTGTTCCTGGTTCTTTTCTGTCTTTCTGACCCCTCCTCCTCTCCTGCTCCTCCCCCTCCCTCCCTTACTCCATGAATGTTGTCTCATCACAGTCAGAAGTGATGGAGTCAGCTGACATGGATTAGAAAAAGAGAGATTACTATGTATTATATATTATGTATTATATCGTATATTATTTATTGCATATTGTATGTTATATGTTGTATGGCATATGACATATACCATACATCATATATTATTATGTTATGGGTTATGCTATAGACAGTCACTGTATACAAACCTAACACACCAAAATTCTGGTTATTTAGTTGAAGCTCCCCGAAGAGTTACAGCAGACAGATTTATCCCTGAGACTCCTAATTTCTGTCGTCTCCTGCTGACACTTTCCATTTCACCATCACACATTCATAGGTTTTACCCAGCCAAAGTTCACCACCAGGCACTTAGCGTTGCAGCATAACCCGAAGCCTCCTTCATTAGTTGACTGGATAGCAAGATTACTTGGCCACTAATGATCTTCCTTACACAGATGCTGTATGCCTCCAGCCACACCTCCCGAGAGGACACAGAAGCCTGTTAATAGTGCCAAACTCTTCTAAAGGAATAACGATTTGTGTAAACAGCCTTTGGCTCAGGGTTGTCAAATGGCTGTGTGCAGCCGTCCTGGATTCCCGGAAGCTCTTTCCTGTGATCTCCTTTTCTTCCCGTCTTCCATACATACCCAGGCAGCCTGCAGGCAATCTCAGGCTACACAGAGCAACCTTGCTGCTTCTTGGATGATGGTAATTTTGAGACCTACCTACATGGTGTGCAGCTGGGGACTCTAGGCTGAGAGCCAGCTGATAAGACTTACCAGCACGTTAGTGTGAGCTGCCCAGAATCAAGTGATGTTTTCACGGTTAGTTAGTTTTGACAGGGAATAATATGAATTTGTGATTTTTTTAAAATAGGAGCTGACCTGGGAGACCAGAGGCAATAGAGAACCAAGCACATGCAGTGTGAGTTATTCAGTACAGCATGCCTTCCTCTTTCTTTCTTCCTTTCTTTCTTTCTTTCTTTCTTTCTTTCTTTCTTTCTTTCTTTTTTTTTTTTTTTTTCATATTTGGGACCTGGCTGTCTTGACAGGTTGGTATATACATTTCTAGGCCAATGGGCCCTTTGGGTGTTTCCATGGGTAGAAATAGCTTTAAGTGTTGGTTTGCATCGCAGAATCATTTCTCCTCACCTTCAGGCTGATATCCCTTGCCTGACAATTACTGAGATCACCTTTTAGTAAATGTGAAGTCCTTCCAGCCCGTGTTGCTTTTTGGGCCAACAGTTCTTCCTGTGAGTAGCTGCAGCCAGAGAATCATCAGGGACTGCTCAAAGGCATCGAGGAGATTAATAGGTGCTAACCAGTGACGCCAACATCTCTGAGGACAGAGATCAAAAGCCAGATGCCACAGGTTTATTTCAAGTGAGAGTTTGAGTCTCACTCTGACCCAAGAGAAGCAGTAGCAGGAAACAAGCACTCGGGAGGTGTTTGCGGATTGCAATTATGGGGTGTCAGTTCTGTGTGACTGCACAGGTAGGGGTCTGCTAAATATAGCAGGTTGCTTTATTGGTGTTGACCAGTGGCATCATAGGGATGCAGGATGCTAATAAACACTGTACCTGGCAGAATGGTCTTGGTGCTGGGCCTGGAAATCAATGGGAGGTGTGAAGCTCATTTGTCCCAGTAGCCAAGTATCGCTCAACATCGTTGATAAGCTAGTCTCTCTCTCTGTGTTTGCTCAAAGTAGTGGTTGTAGATCAGCTAGAGTCTGTGGAAGACAGCTTCTCTTTTGTAGTTACCACCTGTGTGACCTTCCTCAGGGAGCTGGGCTACTTCTGAAAGACTTGTGGGTCATGATGCATTCCAGCATAAGTGATTGAGAATATGGTTATCCTAAAAACGGATAAGCCACACTAATTAAACACTTGCTAAAGATTACTAGAACAAGATCCCTGGTGAAGGAGCAAGCGAAAAACAGTGTGAATTGCTAGCAGACTATAAATAGGCTTCAAAGGGAACAAACAGGTCCATTCATAAGTTTAAGGATTACCCGTGACTATGTTCAGGCTATAATAAAAAATGGTGACTAAGAGATGGAATTGCCCCGAAAGCTCAAAACATTTCCCATAACGGCCTTTAAAGAAAACCATCTGACCTTGATCTAGAGCAATGTCCCAGGGCCATGTGTTGTCAGTAGCTCCAAACCCTAGTGTTACAGGAACACAGTGAGGTTTCAGAGAGTGACATCCTCAGAGATATCAAACTGGTGGTCCTGAGACAAACCCAGCCTGTGGGTGTATTTCCTTCCAACAGTAAAATTGCATTCTTTTTTTTTTAATATCAGGATAGTATGCAACCAAGACATGTCCCATAATTTCTTGGAAATTTGGACAACCCAGCCACCCTGACCCACTTTCCTGTGTGCAAACAGTGGGGTCAATGCTGGGCTGTCTTGGCTCAGTTCCCACCACTTCCTGTTGTCTCCCCCCCATTAACAGTGTCAGACATGTTCTTCATGATTTTGACCTTTGGGGTCCACGTGCTAGAAGACTTCATGAAATACTATCAGTGAGCCAGCACACAAGTGTGCAGCCCCAAACTAAACTCAAGATTCTTTGCTTTGTGCTTGAGGTCTTTCTGGTTACTCTCTATCTCTGGCTTGTCAGTTATGCTGGGCCAACAAACACTGTGTCACTATGGACTGTTGAACCATTCTATCGATGGTGCAAATAATTAATGATATTAATAAACCAACACACCAGTGATTAATAAACAATAAATCGATTGCCATAATTATGAATAATAATGAATAAAACAATAACAAATAATTAACATTAATAACTAATAATAAATCAAAGGAAAAATCATGAAATTGATATTTCATAATGAAAAAATGGGAAACATTGCTGCAAAACAGCTAAGAAAAACAAAAGCTACTGTCATTTTTCATTACAGACACACAGCATTTCTTTCCTAACAATTGGTCATTAGTTCACACCTAACTGTCAAACAATGAAGAGCCCAGTCACTTCTGATGTTCTGATGTCTCCTTGTGTCCCTAGAGGAACCAGATCAAGAGATGTAAGAAATAAAATCTTAAGCTGTTTGTCCAAGGGTCCCAGATTAGACCCAGAGACAAACAGAAAACACTAGAGCCCTGACAATGCCTAATAGGCTAGCTCTTTTCATCACTTACCAAAAGTCTGCTAAGTTACCGTTGCACCAAACTAGAAGTTGAGAGTAGGAAATTACCAACAACAGGCTTATCTTCACGGTCGCACATCTGATAAGGCTTTAAGCAAACCGTGTAAAACGTAGACATAAATCCACTCCATTTCTTTTTCTAAGAAAAAGACAAACAAGTTATAGAGGGAAAGATAATACTTAAGTATCAAGTAAGATTGTACTTTCCTAATTATTAAAAACAGAGGACAGGTCACATGTTCATATTTTATAACCGTTGTCTACACTCAAGGTATACCTGGCTTTATAAGGTTGTAAAATAAACTGCCTAGATTTCACTACTTTTAAATCTCTAGGGCGCTTATTATGAAGTGAGGATCACGGTTTCTCACAATAAGTAATAGATACATGTAGGTGCCAGTCAATTATAAGGGGAAAAAAAGGATTTACTAGGTTGGCTGTACACAGTTGGCCAGCTGGTCCAGCTGCCTGAATGCGGAGGGCAGGAGAGACCTGTGTTTGCTCTCTCTTAGAAGCTGGAAGCCTCAGAACAAGGCAGGCCAGTGACAGTCACTGAAGATGTTGAAAGTCCACACTGAAAGGCTGCCACTAATGGCAGCAATAGATGTGCTGTCTGGGAGGAAAACGGAGTTTATGCACATTGCCTGGATTTATCCTTTCGCAACCTTTTCTTCCTCTCAACAGGGGCTGCAGACTGTTCACAGGTACCAATCACACTCGGAGTAGGTCTTTTTCTCCATCAATTACTGCATTTTCCATCAGTTCTCTCTGGAAATCCCTCACACCCAGAAGTGTTCTTTATTAATCTCTCAGGTAGCTATCAAGCTGAGTTCACAATCAAGATTAACGGCCATTCTCTTCCACCAGGGAGCATCCTCCTGACTTGTTAATAACATTTCCTTCCAGGGATCTCTCTAGGTGAATGTTCTGCAAAATGAGATGGTGGGCTCCCTATGAAGAGCCATGTGGAGTAACTGTTTAAGAATTCACGTTCCTGGATCCACCTGAGGCCAACAGAATCGTAAGCCTGCACCTGGGAGTCTCAGTTATCCATACATGGGCAGTCTGGCACCTATACTATAATTTTGATAATTCCTTTGCCTTTGCAACTCCTAGGATAAAAGTAAGTTTTTGTCTTTTAAAAATTAATTTAAAATTATTTATGAATCTGTGTGTAATTGGGAACGTGGATACTAGTGCCCGTGGAGGTCAAAATACAGAGCCAGATCCCTGAAGACTGAGTTATAGATGGTTGTTAGTTTGCTGGTACCAAGGAATTGGACTCCAGTCCTCTGTAAGAGCAGCAAGTGCTTCTAACCACTGGGCCATCTCTACAGCCCTGATTTTTGTTTTGAATACAACTGAACAGTATCCTGCCATCTCTAAGATTAACTTGCTTTGCATTCCAAGGGGAAAAAAACATTGATTTTTAAAATTATCATAAAAGAACATAATTGCAATTCTCTCCCATCTGCTTGTTTATACAGTTTAGCACTGATGGGCTTTAATTCCTTATTTAGAACCTACTAGAAGTTTGAGACACCCCACCCCCCACACAAATTCTGTAACTCACTGGAAAAAAAAAACCCTTCAATAGCCAGTTAGCATCAAAAACCATCTGGGACTGGCTGTGTTGATGCATGTCTCTAATTCCAACATTCCAGAAGCAGAGGCCAGTAGATCTCTGTGAGTTCAGGGCTAGCCTGATCTTCATTTCGAGTTCCATGACAGCCAGAGCTACATGGTAAAATCCTGTCTAAAACCAAATAACAAAAGAAGCATTTGGGCTGAGTTTCGTCCTCGGCACAGAAGGCAAGACTAGGATTTGGAACTAAGATTCCTTGGCCACAGCGATGCTGATGACTGTAAGGACAAAGCCAGCTCCTTTAGCCTTCTGTGTTCTCATAAATGTCAAGCAATACTGTTCACATCTTTTTAAAAAATGCAAAGTGACGAAGCTCAAAATGAAACCTTCCTCCTAAAGTCTTGGCTATTTCCCTGTGGAAATCATGAATAAAGTTGCAGCTTTATTTATTTTTAGGATAACTCATAAGCCACTGGAGACTCATCCTAAGACATCATTCAAGGTGTGTCCAGCAGCCTCTGAGTGGATCATGGATGTTTTGAGGTTCATTCCTTTAGTTTCAAGATTACAGAAGTTTGGGAGCTGCCAGCTGAATTGATGGCATGGCTTCATGGCTTTCTGGTTTTACCTCATACAAGTATTGTTATGAAATAGAATGCAGTATAATGCAGTGGGAATAAGAAGGTGCTTAGGTGCCGAGGTGTCCTCCAGAGAAATCACGCCATGTGGCAGACCTGGTATAAGGAAGGCTTATTATGAGGGAGAGGGGAGCAGGGACCTGGAGAAGCAGGGAACAGAGTTATGAGGGCAGAGAAGAGGGAACAGAAGGACAGAGAGAGGAAGAGAGGAAGAGAGGAAGAAGGGCCAGCCAGGAACACATGGGAACACAGAGAGAGAGTGAGAGAGAAGTGAGGGTACAGAGAAGAGAGAGATGAGGGTAAAGAGAAAAGGGAGAGCAGGCTGGGGTAGTGAGCAGTCTGCTTATAAGCTGCCACACCCACCTGGCTAGCACCTGGCAGCAAGAAATAACATAAGTTCTTGCTAGGTCGCTGTTGCTAGGTTTCTGGGAGGAGTCTAGTGGAATTGTCTGTGAGACAATGAATATCTTCTGTGTCCTTTTTCTTCCAAGAGCTCTCTCTCTACTCTTTGCTTGTTCACATAAAACATTTTTTTTACTATTGCTGTGTGTGTGTGTGTGTGTGTGTGTGTGTGTGTGTGTGTGTGTAGTGTGTGTGTGTGGTGTGTGAAGTTTGGGCATATATATCACAGTGCTCAGTAGAGGTCAGAGGACACATATATAGTCAGTCCTCCCCTTCCACCTCCTGGTGGGTTCTTTGAATCATGGGAGCTAATGAAGGAAATGGCCCTGAGTTTGGCTTCGTATGTGACATGAGGGAGGGGTGATAGAACTCAGGTGAGTGAAGAAAAAAAAAAGAAACAGGTTCTCCTTCTTCTTCTTCTTCTTCTTCTTCTTCTTCTTCTTCTTCTTCTTCT
>JADRCG010010368.1:235298-274875 GCA_019844195.1 Rhabdomys dilectus
GCACTGGATCCTGTCTGAGTCACACCCAGGAGAGCAAAGGGGACTGCTAGGGGGCTTTTTTATTCCACACTTGAAACCTTGAAACTGGGAGATTTGGTGGGAGGGACTCAGGCCACTGGAAACTGAGGCAGTTCTGTGTGACAGGCTGTCAAGATGTTCAGTCTCCAGGCACAAGCACTACTGAGGAGTAGAAGTAGGCCTTTCTTTCTCTCTCTCTCTATTCCTCCCACCTCACTTTTGCTCCCTGCTTCCAGAGGTCAACCAGACTTCACAGCTAATCCTCCATGCCACTCAACACCCTTGAGTTGGCACACCTGTGGGTCAGGCAGAGAGCCAGGCTAAATCTAAATACACACAGATAAAGGATATAAATGGAAGTTTCGGCTCTAGGAACAGTGTGTGTGTGTGTGTGTGTGTGTGTGTGTGTGTGTGTGTGTGTGTGTACTGATGTATTAGGAGGTATTGAGGCTTATGACTTTAACACCCGGGTGAGAAGAGTCACGCCATCCCAGAGAGACAGCTTCCTTCAAAAGTTATCAAAGCTGAGGACTGACACTTCCTAAGAAAAAGCTCTGGCCTCACAAGGCAGCAGGGACAGCAGGTTTGTGACCTACTCTCTCCAAGCTCCTCAACCAAGTTGTGGGGAAGTTTCTCTCTTTACCCTATCTTCTCCTCCATGACAGTCTAGCTATGGTGACAGCCAAGATGTCCTCAGCTGGGAGCATGACTCCAACGCTGGCTTTGTGGCCAGAGAAGAAAACACTGAAATCCACTGAGGTCCCACAGTTCACCACTTTCCACAAACCTCATCAGGGAGTCCCACCTGATGAGAAAGCCTCCTTCCAAAGTGCATGTCCTCCGAGTTTATTAGAATACAGGGTACACTGTGCTGAGTGTCCTTTCCGCTAAGAGGTTTTCTTAGAACTTTAAAATTAGCAAGGAAAAACCCATCTGCCCCTCCTTTCTCCTAACAGGGAACATCTGAAGGCTAAGTCCCTTCCCCACACGGTTACTGCTCTGTCTTCTTGCATGTCCCTGCAAAGTCTTGCTGGGAGCAAATCTCTGCCTCCCAACTCCCCCCTATACCACCCCCGTAGTGTGTTTCAGGACATAGGGCTCCTAGTACCTCCCTTTGAGCATGCTAGTTTGAGGAGTGGGCCTCTAGGCTGCAGGAGAGGGGGAAGTGAAGGTAATAGCCTGGCCTGTGGGTGCTGCTGTTGTTCTTGTTTCTTAATTTACAAATTTGGAAAAATTAGAGAGTGTGAATCAGAGGTGAATTTAGGGACAGCAGAGCCCCCCATTACAGGAAGTCTCTTCTGAAATGTTGTAAAAATCATGATTTTGCAACTTACTGACCTTGGAAGTAAACCGAGTTATCAATCGGAGATGAAATGCCAGGACCACACACGACTTCCTATGGTGGTGCACCAGCGAGCCACCAGGCAGGCCTTCCCTGGGATGCTTGAGAGCCGGGCTTCTGCTCTCCAAGGCTAGAGCCTCTTTTGCCACTACCTGGGCTACCTGGTCATGGGCATTCTACTGCCTTCATGTCCATTGTAATCATCCCCAGACTCGCTGTTCTCTGCTCCCATGTGGCTAGGGCTGCATTGGGGAGGAGGGCCCAGTCAGTTGAAGTATGCCTACTACAAAGGAGGGGTGTGTGTGTGCCATTGCTAGTCTTCTGAGGTCTTCCTTGGGTGTGTGCCATTGGTAGTCTGCTGAGGTCTTCCTTAGAATGTGGTAGCCTAGGAAATGAAATTTAGGAAGCCAACAATTTTCTTGGAATCCAGTACCTAGGAATGACTGGTACAGAAGGGTGTATCTTGATCTGCCCCTAGCCTGATTCCTAAAAGGAAGGGGACAGGAAGGGGGAAAAGGAGAACAGAGGAGAGAAGAGAGAAATGAAGGGAAGGCAGACAAGGGTGGAGAGAATATTTTAGGAATGGTTAGACTGTCAAGGAAAGCAAGGTAAGGAAAGTAAGGGAGTTTAGCGTGGTCCTATATAAGATAGCCTCATTCCTGTCTTGTTTGAACAAGTCTGCAGTTTGGGGTGGATCCTGAGAATGGCCTTAGTATGATGATATGTAAAGTTACTGGACAGGAGACAGGGCATAGCTAGACTGGTAAAGCTCTTGCCATCAGGAGGACCTGGTTTGATATCCAAAACCCACATAAAATGTCGGGATGCTGGGTACTTATAATCCCAGCACTGAAGCAGGGGTCAGGACTCCCGAAGCTGGCTGGCCAGACTGCCTACCCTAATCAGGTGAGCCCAAGGCCAGTGACAGACTCTATCTCAAAGGAGGTGGATGGCCTTCCTGAGAATGATGACTGAGCTTATCTACTGGCTACTACACACATGCAAACACATATGCATCCCCCTGTGAACATGTAAACACATGCATGCACATATATACCCATTAGGCCCACTAGGATTTAAAAAAAAAAAAAGGCCACTGGTATGTGATTGCCTGACCCCAGTCTCAAAAGATTTTAAATGACCTAAAGAAGACTGTCAAGAAAAACTCTGTAGAGCCTGGTTCCAGAGGCTCCTCCATCAAGGCTAGAATTTTTCTTCTTTTTGTTAGGCACCCTCATCTCTCTTGGCCCACTATCCCTCCCCGTGTCAGATACCATCTGCAGGCTTAGGTTTAGAGGGGTTTTCCTCCCCATCCTACCCAGCAGTTGCTAGCCATCACTCCATCCCTTAGCATGGAAAGGCACTGTGGGAGATTCCAAGGACTTGAGAGTTGGGTGCCAGGAAGCAGGAGGAGGATCAAATATACATCTCACAGCATTACACTATCCTGGCTCTCTGAGCATGCAAATCCCCTCCTCTGCGGCAAGAGTGAAAACTTGCAATAGGCACTCTTACCATGGGCCTTTTTTGAGTCCTGATCCAGCTAACCAAGCAGTTGAGACTATTAGATTCTAACTTCCAGCCTTAGATAGGGAATCTGCTCTGTGGGCTCTCATCAACAGTGTTGGTCAGATCCAGCTTTGTGTTCTGCCTGCTGTACTTTCTATCACTACACACATTCCTTGGTTTCTGTCTGCCCTGGTTAGTTTTATGTCAACTTGATACAAGCTGGAGTCATGTGAGAGGAGGGAACCTCAACTGTGAAAACACCTCCAAAAGATCCAGCTGTAAGGCACTTCTTAAGTAGTGACCAGAGGGGAGGCCTCAGCCTGTTGTGTGGGCCATCCCTCAGCTGGTGGTCCTGGGTTCTATGAGAAAGCAGGCTGAGCAAGTCATGAGGAGCAAACCAGTAAGCAGCATCCCTCCATGGCCTCTGCATCAGCTCCTGCCTCTAGGTTCCTGCCCTGTGGGAGTTCCTGTCCTGACCTCCTTCAATGATGAACGGTGAAGAACAAGCTGAGAAAACCTGTTCCTTCCCAGTCTGCTTTTGGTCCTAGTGTTTCTTCACAACAAAGGCAACCCTAACTAAAACACTGTAGATATTAATTAGAAACAAAGTAGTTATCCCACGGTGATGTATCTCTCTCATCAAGTGTCACTTGACACTTAATCTTCAGGAACCTGTTGGAACTTGAGTCTTACAGGCCAGAAAGGTTTGAGAGGGGTCAGAGTAGGCTCTGAGCAGAGAATCCCAGAGTCTTGAATGGCATCTTCCCCAAGGGGTCATTATCATTTGCACACGTGTGCAAACAAAAGAATATTCTCTGAACAAACCCAATTTCATTTTTAAGCCTATGTTATTCTAGGCAATAGAAGCCAAAATATATGAATAAAAATATTAGTTTCTCTAAGATTCTATGACTATGGCCTTCTTGCTATTCTTGGAATGTAAAGAGAGGCTTCAAGAGCCCCCTGTAGAGAAATCGGAAAAGGTGAGATGGCTGTGCAATTTACTGGACTTTCAAGGAAAAATTTAAGGTTCATTGTTAAATACTGTTAGCTGAGCATATCTATCCACCTATCTGTTAATTTATTAAATATTTGTTGGAGGCCTACCTCAGCGGGTACAGAGCTTGTGTCATGTTTTGAAAGTGAATACTAGCTGGAACTGTTTCCTGGGAAGGAAACCTAAGTTGGAGCAGGATAGCTAATACCTTGCAGCAGCTGTCTTTCCTCTTAGCATCCGCCCATCCCCTGCACCCCTGCTGCTCCCCCAACCCCTGCCCTCCCCACGTGCTTCCCTTAGGCAGACACTGGAGCAGAGTAGGAGCCAGTCGGAAGTGGGAAAAGAGAAGCACCGCCATGTTTTGTTATTAGTTTGCATGGCAATTTCCTCCAGAGGCTCACATTTCTGTCCAGTTGGCCCTTAGCTGGCGACTCTGTTTTGGAAGGTAGTAGAAACTTTGGAACTGTCATTTAGATAGTTGGAACTGTTAGCGGGAGATAATATCCACTCCCAATCCCACTCTGCTTCCAGATTCACTAAGATCAGGTGTGGTACATGCTATAAGCTCTGATGAACACACGGTCATCTGAAGCGGTGAACCCAAATAAACCCTACCTCTCTTAAGTTGCTTCTGTCAGATATTTGGTCATGATGACTCACAAATAAAGGTACAGAAAGATGATGCCAGGTATTGGGGTTGTTATTGTGCTGATAAACCTTTATCTTATTATCTGCGAAGGAAGTACCACCCACAGAGAGGAAGTCTTGCCCAATATAATAAAGTCCTACCTACATAGTGGATAGTCTAGTACTGCCTTCTCCTTGTCACATGCCTACCAGTTTCCAAGGCTTCACCTTTTTCTCCTGAGTGTCACAATTGCTCTGTGAGGCAGGAAGAGGGCCAAGATTTGGTTTCCTTCATTTTACAGATAATAAAAGAACATGGGAAAGTGTCTAGAGTTTCTGGTGCTGTGTGCCCAAGTGCACCTTGTCATAGTGGGGCAGTGGCAGGGGAAGGGGGATGATTTACTTCCTCTTACAACTTTCAGATCATAGTGTGTCGTGGAGGAAAGTCAGGCAGGCAGGAACCTAGAAGCAGGAATCTGAGTCAGAGACCACAGAAAGCACTGCTTATGATCTTGCTCCTCGTGGCTTGCTCAGCTTGCTTTCTTACATGCTTCAGGACCACCTGCCCAGGGATAGCATCATCCACAGTGTCTGGACCTCCCCACGTTAGTCATTACTCAAGAAAATGCCCTACAGACTTGGCTATAGGCTAATTAGATAGAGGTGTTTCTCTTCTCATAGAACTCTTACTTTTATCAAGTTGACAAACAACCAGGACAAAAAGGTTGAGTGGCCTGCCCAAAGACAGGCAGCCTGAAGGTGGTTATGTGAGGGTGGGGTTTGGATGTGTACCTTGGTGTGGCACACTGACCTGGAAACTAAAGGATCCAGTGATTCCCCAGGGTTTTCTGACGTCCTATGATTCTATTTGCTGAGATGTTTCCATTCATTTCCATGCTCCACTTATCTCTGGTAATGGCACAGATATGCAGTGCTCAGGAGAGGTTAGGAAGGTTTATGGCTTTGAAGCCAGCCTGAGCTATGGAATCCTATCTCTTTAAAAACATAAATGTACAGAAACTGACTTTGTAGGTGAATAATTATCAGTGAGAATTCACTTCCTGCCTATAAGGTAGGATAGCTGAAAAAAAAAATCATTAGGGAATTAGCAAATCCCTCAGTAATCTCAAACCTCCTTAAGTTGTTTGTGCCTCAGAAATCCAACATCAAGCTCTGGCTTTGTTCTAGACGGCTGGCAAGCTGCCCGATGACAGCCCTGCAGGAGTCTCTATCGAATGAGGCAACAGCTTCACTGTAATTCTTTCTCAGGAGAGCTGTCATTCAGAAGCCGAGCAATGAGCCAGCGTTACAGTCTGGAGCTGTGGGTCCTTGGGACTGTAGGCCACACACCAAAGCCATTTCCCCATATTCTTCCTTAACCTGTCTGAGATGGGATTTGACCTTCAAGATGACCTTTTCCCCATCAGTAATGAGATTCCGCTTTCCAAAAAGAGCCTTGATTTCCATGATAATCCACTAAAGGAGAAATAAAAAGATAAGTTAATGTCACACGAATTCTTTAACCAAATCCACATGAAGAAGTAGGCAAGGCCGCTGGCAACATCCATTCCCAGTTCTCCACATCAGCCCAGCCCCTGCCTGCTCTCCTGGGAATGGCTGCCCTTTAGTGTTGCTCTGTTATTCCTTGCTTACTACAATGCTCTGGTAATTGATGTTAACACAGTATTAACCAGATAAGGCTATGCCAGAAACACCTTGACTAAAGGCAGTTCAACTCTACCTGATGTGTTGAGCATTCTCCCTTAACAGTTTAATTTTTGTTCTCATGGCATCTAAGGGGTAACAGCTTTTGAGCCTTCTTGCTTTGTTTCCATTTCCTGCAGATAGGGAATAAGATCTCTCTCTCTCTCTCTCTCTCTCTCTCTCTCTCTCTCTCTCTCTCCCTGTCTCCCTCTCTCCCTGTCTCCCTGTCTCCCTCTCTCCCTGTCTCCCTATCCCCCTCTCTCCCATACCCCCTCCCTCCCTCTCTCCCTCTCCCCCTCTCTTCATTTCCCCCTCTCTCCCTCTCTCCCTCTCTCCTCTCTCCCTCTCCTCTTTCTCTCCCTCTCTCCCTCTCTCCCTCTCCCTCTCTCCCTCTCCCCCCTCTCTCTCCCTCTCCTCTCTCCTTCTCTTCTCTCCCTCTCTCTCCCTCTCTCCCTCTCTCCCTCTCTCCCTCTCCTTCTCCCTTTCCTCCCTCTCCCTCTCCCTCTCCCTCTTCTCCCTTAGTTGTTGGGGCCACCATTCAGTTGAAGTCCTGGTTTGTTAATCATCACTCTCTGTTTCCTGACTGTGGATATGCAAGACTGCTGCCCTGCTGTGATGGAGGATGCCATGAAGGGATAAGTCAAAACATATCTTGCTTTTCTTAAGCCACTTTTTTGGGGAATTTATTACAGTGGAATAGCTAGGAAGAGAGTTAAACATAGTTTTTCTTAGGATAATTTCTTTGAGTACTGTCCTAGGTCTATGCACTTCAAACCATAGACGTTCAGGCCTGCAGGACGCCTTAGGGAAACTTACTCTCTGGAAGGGTATCAATTTCCCAGGTTGTTTTCACAATAAACACAGGCAGGGTGGCTTAAAACAACACAGGTTTATTTTTTATGGCTCTGAAAGTCTGGGTGTTAACAAGGCCTTGGCGAGAACCTTCCACGCTTCATCCAGCTTTGTCTACCATTCATCCTGTTTCTACGCCCTTAAGGCTCTGATGCCATCCTTCCAGATTAATTTCCTAGAGAACCATAGAACTTACCACCTACGCCAGTCATTGAGGCTGCCAGTCTGCCTGTCCCAGTCAACACGGCCCTTTCCTGCCATCTTGTGGTACAATCTAGGTTTTGGTTGACTTTTTGTTTGTCTTATTTTGCCTGATGCTGTTTCAAAGTCCAAACTATGTAGATAATGACTCTCCTAAGTCTCCCATTTTGTCCCTCCTAGCCACCAAGCTGAACCACAACTTTAAGCTCACTTTCCTGCGACTAGCCCATTCTGTCCCTAGATGTTCTCAGTGTATCCTTGGTCTCCGTTGACGACTCTAAGACCCCACAGTTTGTTTTTCTGCTCTCTAACTCAGTCTCTCTTGGATTTTTTTTCCAGCCATGGCTACTTAACTCAGCCTATAAATGTCAATTTTTTCTAACCAATAAGACCAGTGGCGTTCATATATTTGTGAGTTAGACCACCAGGGAGAAATTAGCTTTCAGTTCTGATCTTACGCGTACAAGTGAAAATGTTTTGACTCTCCTAAGTGCCATGAGAAATTCTTTATTGTTCTAGGATGTCATGCATTCATTCTTCCGTTCTAGTTTGTGGGACTGGAGTCCATTAAAAGTGATTCACAACCTTTGGTTCCTTTTACAGCTGCCATTTACACCAGAGCCTGTGGCAAAATTAACACAGAAACCTGTTTTAACTTTCTCTGTGTATACACAAAAGTGTGTGTGTGTGTGTCTGTGTGTGTGTATGAGTGTGTGTGTGTGTGTATGAGTGTGTGTGAGAGAGAGTGTATGAGAGAGTGTGTGTGTGTATGAGGGTGTATGTGTATATACACATAAATCTGTGTCTCTGTGTGTGTGTTTGAGTGTATGTGTAATACACATAAACCTTTGTGTCTGTGTGTGTCTATGAGAGTGTGTATATATAAGAGAGTGTGTATGTGTACATACATACAAATCTGGGTGCCTGTGTGTATGTGTGTGTGTGTACAGATAACTGTGATTGTGCATGTGTGTGAGGAAACATGAGATTGACATTGGGTGCCTTACTCAGTCTCTTGCCACCAGGGATTTGTAATCTCTGGATGGTTCTAGAGATACAGATGAGTGCTATATGGGTCCTGGGAATCCAAACTCAGGCCCCTGTGCTCCCAGAGCAGGCACTTTACTGAGCCACTGCTCCAGCCTTGGCTTCAACTCTTACTTCCCTCCTTCCCTCCTATTAATTTCCCGCTAGCAACAGGAATAATTCTCTCTCTCTCTCTCTCTCTCTCTCTCTCTCTCTCTCTCTCTCTCTCTCTCTGTGTGTGTGTGTGTGTGTGTGTGTGTGTATAAGAGAGTATTGTGTACATACAAATCTGTGTGTGTATAAAAGAGTGTGTGTGTGTGTGTATGAATGTATGTGTGTACACATAAATATGTGTTTACGTCCTCTTCTGTGCTCCTTCTACTCCTCTCCTCTTCCTAAAACAGGGTCTCACTATCTAGATGAGGCTGGTGATATGCGGCTTAGAACAGACCACACCAGACCAAATGGTTCCAAGTGGGGTTCATTCAGGAGATAAGGCAAAGATGGGGGGGGGGAGAAGAAGAGGAAGAAGAGAGAGAGGTCAGGCAGGGGGTTCTGCCTGTTTTATATGGGCAGTGACGTAGCCTTTTGCAGCTAAGGGTGGGAGGTAGCCAGGTGAATTCTGGGAATGTATGGCAGTTGCCTTGGCAACCATGTGGGGGTCACCTAGATGTGATGTCACTGAGTTCGGAGCCTGATACCAACATACCTCCCTTTTTCTTATTATAAAGAGAAGAAAAAGCGGAGGGGAGGGGAAGCTGATGGTGAAAGGGGAGTTGGGGCACAGTGTCTCTTAAACTACTTCCTGCTGTATAAGTGTATAGTCTATCTTGGGGGTGTAGCTGGCTTTCACCATCAGGGTCCATTTGGTAGATGTGTGCATCAGGTTCCTCTGTGGACAGTGGCTGGTAATCCTGTAACAGGAACTGATTAATAGTTTGGTTAGAAATAATAACACCCGGAGGATGACTCGAAAGGGTGTTACAAAAGAGAGGATCTACTCTTACATGGGGTTTTACCCCACTGGGAACCATTTGGTCTGGTGTGGTCTGTTCTAAGCTGCGTGTGGACATATATCATTGGTGTGTTGGGCGGAGAACCTGAAGACTTTGGGAATCATGACCCATGCAGCTGTCACCAGCCACTGCTGGCACTGGGTGCTGTGATGGTGAGGAACCAATGCCATGTGAATTGCTGCCACTGCTACCGCTACCGCCACCACCACTGCTACACCATGGACTGTATCCTCAGCTACCCATCGTCACCAACCGCATGGATTTCCACCACCTCTGCAGACCAACTCCACCTGCTGCTGTGAGGCTCATGGAACTTCCACCATGTGAGGTGTGCCACTGTGGCCCCACACGTGGAGCTGTGTTCTGCCATGTGAGCTAGACAGCCAAACAGGCCTCACACAGACCTCACACAGTTCCACATTTTCTGATACCATACTGCAGAAGCTGCAAACACACACTGGCATATTGATTGGTAAGGAGCTTCCAATTTGTGGGAGGGACCCTAATTGCCCAGATAGCACCTGGCCAGCCTTTCCTGGGCTGAGGGGTTGGCGTTTCAATGCCCCAGTCCATTTGACTGGTCTCCTGGCTGACTTACAACTTAGGACTTAGACTGTTGGGTGACTACCTTTCTCAAAAACATAAATCCCCCAAGCTCTTGCAGCAGCTGATAAATCTCTGGTAACAGGTTGAGCTGCTTTCTGGTGATCTCCGGGAGATTGACACTGCTGGGGCTCCTAGATATTCTCGTGATAACCTGATATCTAGCCTGCCCATCTGATTCCTTACCGACTTTTCTCTAAGGCTGCCGATACGAATAGTTTGGTAACAGCCCACCATCACCCAATGGGTACTAAATTGTCTTCGATCGTACCCCCAGACACCCCACTGAGTTGTCTCCTGAAAAACCTCAAATCTCTAAAATCAACACCTGATTTGAGGCTTTCCAAACTGATACATCTCTGCAATAAGGTCTGGATTCAGTACCTTCTAGATAATGGTTCAAAATGGCCACCTAATGACACGCTAGACCCAATCATTTTAAAGGATCTTCATACATACTTCCAGCAGTCTGGTAAATGGAAAGATGGTCCCTATATCTAAGCATTCATCTACCTTCATTCTAATCCCTCTATGTGTTCTGCCTGTTCCCCAACCCAGCTTCTTTTAGCCATGAAACCTACTCAACCACCATTAGATGACACTACATCCTTAGATCCAGCTGATGAACCACCTCCCTTTCATCCCAGACTTGTTTCCATGCCACCAAAAACCCAAGCTGCTACCTCAGTTTCTTCTTTTCACCAGGACACCTCAGAGTCTACTAGCTCGACCTCTCCAGACCCCTCCCCTCTCTCTGTGCCAGCTGCAGGCCACTCTAATCGCCCTACGTTGGCACCAACCTTTACCCTTCCTATCACGAGTTCTAAACTCACAGCCAAACCTCCAATTCCTTCTCCTCCAGTGACACCTAAACCAGCATCTGTCCTTCCTCTAAGGGAAGTGGCAGGAGTTGATGGTCTGGTCAGAGTACATGTCCCTTTCTCATTGAGTGAACCTTCTCAAATAGAGAGCAGACTGGGTTCCTATACCTCTAATTCCTCCACCTTTATTAACGAGTTCCAGTACATCACTCAGTCTTATAGCTTGACTTTCCATGATGTGCATATGATTCTCACTAACAATTTACTTCCTGATGAACACAGGCATGTTTGGGAAGACGCAAAAAAGCATGCAGATCAGATTCATCAGACAGACAGAACATAACCAATTGAATCTGAGGCAGTTCCTGACCAGGATCCTCGATGGAATTATAATTCCACAGGTGGGATCTTAGCTAGAGATAGATTATAACATGTCTTTTGGCAGACCTAAGAAAGGCAGCCTTAAAGCCAGTAAACTTTGAGAAACTCCAAGAGGTTGTCCAGGACAAACAGGAAAACCAGTCTGTTTTTAGAACGCCTTACAAAGGCTTTATTGCAGTATACCAATCTGGACCCTGAAAACCCAGAAAGTAAACAACTTCTGATGACCTAATTTTTTCCCAGAGCTACCCCAACATAGCTAAACTTAGGTGATTGAAGAAGGGGCCCCTAACTCCATAGGCAGAATTCTTTGCACTGGCCTTCAAGGTGTACCATAAGAGAGATGAGAAAGCCCTAAAACAAAAATACCACATACTGGCAAAGGCTATCCGACCAGCCTCAGCCACTACCCCAGACTCCTGATCTTTGAAGGCTCAGGGACCACCAGGCCCCTGCTATAAATGTGGTCAACAAGGTCATTGGGCAAAGGCTTGCCCCAACCCCAGAAAGCCAAGGGGACCATGTCCTAGGTGCCATCAGAAGGGACATTGGGCTGTCGATTGCCCTCATGTTGCCCAGAACAGACGGACATTGCTCCAAGAGCATCCTTCAGCTGACCTTCTAAATTGGCTATGGAGGACTGACAGGGCCTGAGCTCTCTCGACCCAACCACTCCTATCACTAGCAGGGATCCCTGGGTAGCTATTATGGTATGTGGAAGGCCCAGCTCCTTCCTCTTGGACACTGGGGCCACTTACTCGGTCCTGATGGAGTTGTGGGGATTTATTTTTAAAAAACCATATAAAAGTAGATCCTCTCTTTCGTAACACCCTTTCGAGTCATCTTCCGGGTGTTATTATTTCTAACCAAACTATTAATCAGTTCTTGTTACAGGATTACCAGCCACTGTCCACAGAGGAACCTGATGCACACAGCTACCAAGTCGACCCGATGGTGAAAGACAGCTATACCCCCAAATGTACTACGTCCTTTAAAAACTAAATTAGACTTAGTATCGTAGAACTCAAAGTCCTTCAGCCCAGCTAGAATAAAGTCCACCTCCTTTACAAGGTTCACAAGCTCCTCAGTCCACCCTTGATGGATGACTGAGAATTGGATGGCTCTCAAGACTGTATAGATCTGAGGTTGTTTGGTAATTCAGCAGACTGCCTCAGGAAGGTGTGATGTTGGATAGGACAGCCCCCCCATTTCACTCCTTGTCCATCCTCTGCCTTCTACTAGGCGTCACCCAGCAGGCTGAGTGGTAGTAGTACTGCCACTGTTGCTACCCGATCCAGCAAGGTTTGCCGCCTTCTCTTTCTCGATTTAAGGTCTTTATTAAGTCTCCATATTCAGTATCACCTTATTCTAATCCTATGCCACCTCCTTGACAAATTTTAGCCTGGTATAAAGCCATTCCAACAACGTGAACCGGCGCCCAAGAACTCAAGTAGTTCCATATATGACCAGTAGATGACAGTATGCTTCCAAGAGAAAAAGAAGAGTTTCTTTCAGTAAAAAGCTGTTTATTTGGGGTTCTTTATTTAATGTTAAATAGTGATTGCTTTGAATAAAACCATGATTATGTCAATGCTTCTGATGCATTAATTTTCACAGGTGGCCTATGCTGGGTAGGTCATCTGACTGTGAGTGCTCCAGCAGGAGCCTCTGGCTTTATAGGCAGACAGAATCAGTCCTGGTTCACCACTACTGTGAAAATGGGTTGTTTCAAGAGGTGGGGTGGGGAAGAAGGTATTAAAATTGAGCCTTGTTTGTGAGAAGTGTGCCATCCAATTGGGCCAAACGTTTTCTTTTTGTTCTACACAATGAGAACTGACACAGGGGTGGTAAGGGTTTCTTTTATATATATTTTATATGTTTACATATTTATATATTATATAATGTGATAAATCATATAATATATAATATTATACATTATAATATTATATATTATTATATATATTATATATAATATTATAATGTATATTATATATTATTACATATGTTTATATTATGTAGTATAAATACAATATTATATATTATTATGTTATGTTTATATTATATATTATACATATGTTTTATATCAGAATAGCAATTTTATATTATATATTTGTATAATATATAATCATATAACATAATAATAATATATAATATATTATAGAATAACATGTATAATATATTATATGTTTCTTATTTAGTTATGTTTATGTGCCTGGATTTTATTATTTATTCTTGTGCATATGCTTGGATTTCATTATTATTTATGTGTATATACTCATTTGAATTTATGTGCAGCATATACGTTTAGGTGTCCAAGAAAGTTAGAAGAGCACATCAGATCCCCTGGAACCAGAACTAAAGGCAGCTGTGAGCCTCAGGCTCAGTGCTGGGAACTGAACCTGGATCCTCTGCAAAGGCAGCAAGCACCCTAGCAAGCACCCTAGCTGCTGAGCCACCTCTCCAGCCCCTACTGTACATATAATAGCTTACTCCTTAACTTCCTGGGTTAAGGTCCATCATTGCATATATTTCACAAAGGAGTAAATAGAGGAATGAGCCGTTAAGTAGTCTGCTCAAGGTCGATCTATACTTAGCTGGTCAGTTATTGGAAACACAGTCATTCTGACCCAGACATTCTGACACTCAGTATTATGGTTTGAATCTTAAATGTCCCCAACATGTCCTGTGTTTGAACACTTGGTCCTAGCTTTTGGGATACTATGGAACCTTTGGGCCAGTGGCCCCGATAACAGAATTGGGTTGCTGGACGCGGGGCTTGAAGGTTATATTTATCTCCAATTCAGCCTGAGCTCTTTGATTTCTGATCTGCCAGCATGTGAACAAGCTGCTCAGCAAGCTCACACTCCCTGAGAGCCAGGCACGGCATCGCCAGCCTTGTGGACTGTATTCTCCGAAGTCGTGAGCTCAAAACAAACTTCTTCTTCTTTAATCAAACATTTTGTCACAATAGCAAAAAAGTAACTGATATACTCACCATTACCTGATTTTCTTTATAAGCAGTTCCAAGTCCTGGCACACCACCAAAAGAATTCTTATTGGAAATGTATTTTCAGCCTTTAAATTTTACAGAGGTATTACATATATTTTTTAAACTATGAAAATATTAAGAAATATAAATAGGGCATTTAAAACCAAGCACTACTCAGAATTTGGTAGTGTTCATATTTTTTATACAAGCTATTTATATAGATAGTATGTGTACTGGCTAGTTTTATGTCAACTTGACACAAGGTAGAGTCAACAGAGAGAAGGTAGTCTCCGTTGAGGAAATGTCTCTAAGATCAGGTTGTAGGCAAACCTGTAGGACATTTTCTTAATAAGTGATTGATAGAGTAAGGCCCAGCCCATTGTGGGTGGAGCCATCCCTGGATTGGTGGGCCTGGATTCTATAAGAAGGCAGATGGAGCAAGCCATGAGGAACAAGCCAGTCAGCATCACCCTCCTTCAGCTCCTGCCTCCAGGTTCCATTCCTGTTTGGCTTCCTGTCTCATCTTCCTTCAAAAATGGGCTACAACGTGGAAATGAACAATACAGAAGCTGAATGAACTCTTTCCTCCCCAAGTTGCCTTGGTCATAGTGTTTTAACATAGCAATAGTAACCTGAGGACAGTATGTTTTATATTTTCACATTGTCCTAGGCTTATATTATAGGGTATAGGCTCTTCTAGTAGGTATGACAAAATACACAAAAGAAGCAACTTAAGGGTGGAAGCATTCCTTTTTCCTCACAGTCTGAGAGGTTCAGTCCATGGTGGTGGGCGTGGCTTGCATCTGTGGCAGCAAGAGCATGCTGCAGCCAGGAAGCAGAGCGCTCAGGATGGAAATGGGACCGAACTACAGGCCAGAAAGCCTGCCCCTGTGTCACCCACTTTCTCTACATAGTTCCTGCCCTCTGAAGGTCCCATAACCTCTTAAAAGAGTGTCACTGACTAGGAACCAAGTACTCACACCCATGAGCCCACTAAGGAAATGTCACACTCAAACTGTACCAATGTTTCTTAACACTGGAAAACATAGAAGGAATGGATAAATTCATGAGTTCGTATGACCTATCAAAATTAAATCAAGAAGACACAAACAATTTAGGGGGCTTTGTTATTGTTGTTGGTGGTGGTGATGGTTGTTTTTGTTTTTTGTTTTTACTTTTGTTTTTGTGTTTGTTTTTGTTTGACCAATGAGACTGAAACAATTACAGAGACTGTTTAAAAAAACAAAAAACATAGCTGGGCGGTGGTGGCGCATGCCTTTAATCCCAGCACTTGGGAGGCAGAGGCAGGCAGATTTCTGAGTTTGAGGCCAGCCTGGTCTACAGAGTGAGTTCCAGGAAAGCCAGGGCTACACAGAGAAACCCTGTCTCGAAAAACCAAACAAACAAACAAAAAACAAAAGAACAAACAAACAAAAAAACAATGCTGTCAAATCCCACCATAGGGTTCCAGGAAACAATAGAAGAGAATGCAGAATACTGGGTTCCACTGTGAAATTTCATATACGTGTATGATTGCATATGGCTCATATTGCCCTATCTCACCCCCTTTCCATCTTCCTACTCCTCTCCCCCACCAATAGTCTCACTTCAATGTCAAGTTCTCTCATGTAAAAAAGATCTATATTTCACATATAAATGTGATATTTGTTCTTCTGTCTCTGGCTTATGTCTCATAATATAATGATCTTGAGTTCCAGCCGTATTCCTGAAAATGACAAATTTTTGTTTCTGTTTTTAGCTGAATGAAACTACATTTTATTTATATGTCACCTATCTGCTATCTATCTATCTATCTATCTATCTATATCTATCTATATCTATCTATCTATCCATATATCTAATCTGTCAGTCTATCATTTATCTATAGTCTATATTATCTGTCTATCATACATTTATCATCTCTGTGTGTCATCTGTGTGTGTATGTATGCATAAATTTATCTATATGTATGTATGTATGTATGTATCCATCCATCTATCTACCTATCTACCCATCTATCTTTTGGTGGATATCCAGGTTGGTCTCATGCATTCCTGAGCTATTATAGAAAACATCACAGTAAACACACCTGTGTGGGCATCTGTGTCATGGACTGATTTAGATTCCTTTCAGGCGGTACCAGAAGTGGTCTATTTGGATCATATGTTTTAGTTTTATTGAGGAATGTCTGCATTCAAGTCGACAGTGGCTGTACTAATGTACATCCCACAAACTATGTCTGAGGGTTGACACTGCCCATTTCCCCACCACTGCTTGTTACTTATGTTCTCGATAGTATGATAGCTTTTTGGCTGAGATGGTGGAATCTTGATGTAATTTGATTTGTATTTCTGGGTTGGGGAAAATATTTCATAGTCATCTGAGCTTCTTTTTAAGAATGGTTCAACTCATTTGACCATTTACTAGGGGTGATTTTGTTGAATATATATTTTTTATATTCTTTCCATGTTTCAGATCATAACCCACTGTTGGATCAATCAATGACAAAAATTTTTGCCCATCCTGTCTAAAGCAACTTTAAATAAACAAAACACATTTTCTCGGTGTCACATTTATTATACCACTTATGGTTCATTTTGAAATTTCACACTTACTAGTTTTTTTTAAAGATTTATTTATTTTATGTATGTTATGTACTGTAGCTGTCTTCAGACACACCAAAAGAGGGCATCAGATCCCATTACAGATGGGTGTGAACTACCATGTGGTAACTGGGAACTGAACTCAGGACCTCTGGAAGAGCAGTCAGTGCTCTTAACCACTGACCCATCTCTCCAGCCCATACGTACTATTTTTATAAATTGGAGTTTTGAATATTTCCCACTCAAATACATATTAACTAGGTCTAACCTGCTTACTTCTGAGGTTGGATGTGCTCAGGGTGGTATGCATGGTCATAGACAATGTTTTGAATTCCTAAGACAACATCAATTTTATGAAATGTTCTTCTTCTGACTTATTCTGCTACTTTGATTTTTTTGAAAGTGTCTTGGCCAGGTGTTCTGGCAAGGCACCTACCCAGGACCTGAGCAGTGGTTCTGACCCCCCTTCTCCCTGCTCCTTCAGAACCCATTCTCATGGATGACATCATTGGCTGTTACTTCTGGGGTTCACAATGCAGCCTGCTGGTCATGGTGATGTCAAGAGCATTCCAGCCCAACTACCACTCAAGGGTTCCCTTTGACGCAAGGAAACTCACTTATGAAGGCAAGCATGGGCTGCTCAGTAACTGTCTCCATGGGAACAAAGTCACTTGTTGACAGACATACCTACTAGCAGAAACTTACTGATCAAACTCTCCTTGAAAAAACTTGATACATGCTGAGAGCCAAGACTTCCTTCTTCCTGAGAGTAAATGTCAGTTAAACAGATAGCCTGAGTTAAGAAATAGTTATTGCCTTCTTCCTGTGAGCAAATGTCTGTTAAGTAGGTAGCCTGAGTTAAGGAAGACCTTATCAGCCTTCCTGCCTGGGAGAGAAAATTAGCTTAACAAATGTTTTACTGCCCTCTTGCTCCTGAGAAAGTAGTTTGGGCTAAGGAATGCTTGCAAGAACTTGACAATTACTGGATGGCCCTGGATCCTGACCCTCCTTCATGCTTGCCTTTATAACTGACAACCCGAACAATAAAGTTCAAGCACTCAATCAGACATTCAGACCTGTGTTTCTTGTGTCTCTTGTCTCATCTTTCGCCTCCCTTCCCTAGGGTCTAGTCGAATCCCTGTGGCTTCTTGACCAAGCTCTGTCATCAGCTGGTCTAGTCCAGTTTGGGCAAGAATACTGCTGACTCAGTTTAGTTGAAAATTCTCCAGTCTCAATACCTAATCAAATTGCTCATATCCCATTCTTAATACCTTATCACCCAGGCCCATTTTCTGCTGACAGCCTGTTACACAAGTCAAAGGAGAATCCTCCTCCCTTGCCGCTTCTATAGTTACTTTCCATCCACTGGCCCCTTAGCATTTCCTTTGGTGTCTAAGCCCCACCTACCTTTGCTCTATTTGATGCTGAAGCCAATCTTTTTCATCTACATTGGTTAGAGCAGTGTTTTGAATGAGGTCTTCTTTGTTGTCTTTAACAAACGTAGGAATGAATTCTTTGTTAAGATTACATAATACTAATAGGATTGAAGAGTGATTAACATTTGGGAACCCTGTCTGATTATTTTGTGACGCCACTTGTATCAGGTAATATTTAGAAAACAGTGTTTGGTCCAGCTTGGTCCCGGGCAGCCACCATTTTCCCACTGCTCCGTCTGTGACCTCGACTCCGGCTATCTAGAAATACCAGCCCTGGCACCCCTGAGATACCAACGTGGTAGCTGGCTCTGCCAATCCACCATGCTGTCTCCACAAAGCTTGGTTGAGCCTCTGACAATACCCAGCATCCTCGCGGTACCTGGTAGAATGAAGACTCTTAATGCTTAAAGATTATCCAATGGATTTATATATTTAGAAATGCTCCATTAACCATATGCCCACACAATTAGAATAGTTACCCAATATCTAACCTTTTGATATAAGTTGCTACCCAGAACTGCTTTCAATGGATCCATCCTCCTCCATGGTTTCTAGCTTCTTTTTCTCTTCCCCTTCCTCTCCTTCTCTCCTCCCAATTCCTCAGTCCACCTACCTCTCATACTGCCCAATCGTTGAGCTTTATTGCAAATGTAGAGGGAAAAATCTCATTACAGTGAATATTTGTCTAACATACAGTAAGTCTCTTTCAAAGACATTCCTCCAGGGGACATTGGAGTATGAGTCCAGAGGTTCTACACTGGGAACTTCAGGATGACACTATCTACACCATACTGTCCAGTGTAAGCATGGCAGTCTGTGATGAAGGCACACAAGGACGGTGCTCATCTTTCAAGGTTTGATTTCTTCTCCACCATAAGGACAGTAAGTGTGTCTACCTCAGGGTGCTCCTTGTCCCTTTCTCTGCTCCCTGGAACTCAGACCCAGACTCAGAAATTGCACAGTTCAAACCAAAACATCGGTTTTATTACTGGTGAATGTCAACTCTAGAAAGCACTTAGACGTGTGTGGAATCAGGCTCCCCTGTCTTCCTTACAGCAACGTCTCCTCCTGCTCCTGTCACCACCGATCCTGGTACCCCCGGCACCATTCTGCTCTGAATGAACAAGCAACACATGAATGCTGTCAAGCCTGAACCATACAGCAACCTTCCATTGCTATGCTGTGATATGCTGTGTGCATGTGTGGGTGGGAGAACGGTCTGGAAGGCCAATGGTAGCGGTGGAAGGGAGATAGGAATGTTATGTAATTTTCCACCATGAAGCCAGGCTTACCAGGGGAAATGCTCAGGACAAGCATCAGTGGCCTGATAGTATCAGTAACTGTTGTTACAACTCAGCAAGCACAGCTGCTGTCTCCTCCTTGCCATTTGGCCTGAGGCTGAGCTCTTTCATAGAAAAGCATTGGTTTCAAAAGATGATGTAATACAGAGATTGGAGAGTTGCCATGATTTTTTCTTGTGGGCCCAGCTTGTGCCCTGAGAAACACTGCTTAGATACTGCTCAGGTGAAGGAAATTCCTGGGGACTCCTCCAGTCTCAGAATGATTTCCCTAGGAGCAAAGACAGTCATGGATGGATACATGCTGTCACAGTTGCCGGCTTTCTGGAACCCATGACTTCTCTTATGTGTCTTTCCTGAGAACTGTTTATAGCCGAGAGTCTGTATTTGGAGACTCCCAGAACTGGCACAGCTTAGATGTCTACTGGGTTTAAAAAAAAAAAAAAAAAAAAAAAGTACATCAAGCCTGTGAGATCTCACATTTTTCTTCCATGGGGAACATAAGGAGCAGGACAAAGAATAGATTTGAATGTGTGGTTTGCTTGGAGAGGGAAGATATAACCTTTGATTTTACAGGGTAATTAATCTCCAGTGTCACATCTGGCACTGGTGAGATCCTACGAGAGTTGAGATTCCTGTTGTCTGTTATCTGAATTCTAAGCATTTGTAGAAAAGCTACAGGAAACGCTACTGTTTGCTTTCTCAGCTACAGCCTTTCTTGGCACCTGATTTAAGATGACCAGAGTCATCTTAGTATAAGACAAACGAACCCGTTTTCATCCTTAAGACTCTGAGTTGATGTTTATCGGTATTTTGTTGTCTGTAAGATACTGTGTGCAGATGAAACATGCGCTAGGAAAAAAATGTTTCAGTTAACACTTAACTTTAATGGTAAGAAGTTCTGCTTCTTTCGGTGGTGTGGGGGCTTCAGTCTGAAAAATCTAAATTTGGAGTAAAGTCAGGGTTGAGTGTCTTTCCTCTAGGCTAGTTTTTCTCAAACCGTAGCCAGCAATAGAGTCACTTGGGAGGCTTGTGAAGACCAGACTGCCAAGCTCTGCCCTTAGGGTATATGACCTGGTAGGACTAGAATTTGGCCTGGAATTAGCACCTCTAACAAGACCCCAAGAGATGCTACTATTAGAACTAAGGTCTCACTTTGAGACCCCTTTGTCTCACTTGCTCCTCTATATAACCAATGACACATGTCTCATCCTGTGGACTCAATGGGATAATGCAGAGGAAGACTTAACTACCATTGGCACGAAGATACCATGAGTGTAGGCATGATGCAACCCAGTGAGTGTCAGGTAGAGACATATCCTTGGGCGGGATAGTGTCTTAGTGTTTTACTGCTGTGAACAGAAACCATGACCAAGGCAACTCTTATCAGAACAACATTTAATTGCGTCTGCCTTACGGTTTCAGAGATTCAGTCCATTATCATCAAGGTGGGAACATGGCAGTGTCCAGGCAGGCATGAGAAGAGCTGAGAGTTCTACATCTTCATCTGAAGGCTGCTAGGGGAAGACTGACTTCCAGGCAGCTAGGATGAGGGTCTTAAAGCCCACACCCACAGTGACACACCTACTCCTACAAGGCCACAACTCCTAATAGTGCCACTTCATGGACTAACGTATACAAACCATCACAGATAGAATAGGTGGTTTGTGCATAGTTGAGTCTGACTAATTCGTTTAAATGGACTTGTAAGTTCCTATGTCTCCCTGACTTCATATTTGATCTAAGATCAGATCACAGAGTCCAGCCCACCCCTGCTTCCAATTTTTCCTTAAATGATTACCATCACAGTTGCTGCTAAGCACTTGGTCTCAACTAGGATAGCTTGGTTTGCTTCTGTGAACTCTGCTGGCTCGCTCAATGCCCTGGGCAGTCTCTTCTCTACAGAGCCCCACTGTGCCCTCCTTTCCTTTCTGTGAACAGACATTGGGGACTTTAGGAAGCAGGAAGACAGATGTCATAGGTTTAACATCAGCATAGTGTTTGTTTGTGGGAGATGTGTCTTCTAGAATAATACTACTCCTGATGTGATCTGCAAGGTGACAGTGGGACCCTCAAAAGATGGAGATGAAGAACAATGGCAGATGGTGAGAAACACCTGGTGCCTCCTCCCATAGCTTCCCTCAGCACTCTTTCCTTTTTTTTCACTGGTTAAGGACAAAATACAGAAGCTAAGTCACCCAGGATACTTTACAGCAGTGGTTCTCAATCGGTGAGTCATGACCTTTTGGGAGGTCAAACGACCTCCCAAACCCCTTTCACAGGGGTTGTCTAAGACCATTGGAAAACACAGATATTTACATTATGATTCCTAACAGTAACAAAATTACAGTCATGGAGTAGCAAAGAATATAATTGTATGCTTGGGGAGGAGGTGTCACCACAACATGAGGACCTGTATTAAAAGATAATTGTATTGGGAAGGTTGAGAACCACTGCTGTAGAGGTACTGAGAGAAGAGAGGGCCCATCTAGGCCTCCCCGGATCAGCCACATGGTGTTCTTTGACCCAATGCCACAGACCCTGTTCCTCAAGGGAAGCCACAGTGTTTTGGCGTAAGTGTACAATACAGTGATGACCTGAAGCTTTGCTCTGTACCAACATGATCATAAGCTGAAGGCCTGGCTACTGACAAGGTGTTAGGTTTAGAGGACAGTGAAGCTCACTGGGTGAAAATTGAAGGAATTCACTTGGCAAAAGATGGAGAGCGGGACACACTCTTTCCACTCCCGTCGCTGTTCTCTGAGACCTGCAAATGCACCAGGACAGGAGGAACTTGGGTGGGTTTCAAACTCTCAAGTTGCAGTTTCTTTCCTCCAGAAGCCTTGGCTAATCTCCACTCTGCTCTGTGGTCCATCCTGCTGCTGATACAGCTGCCAGGCTTATTGCCCCTGCACTGTGCTTAGTTAAAAAATCTCTTTCCTCTGAGCATCAGCCTTAGCAGTCAGGTAGCAATGCCAGAATGCTAGATGGTGATAGACGCCCATGCAGCTTACAACAGACCACTCCAGACCATGGTTCCAGGGAGGGGGCAGTTTATTCAGGAGATAGGGCAAAGGTGGGGGGAAGAAGATGGAAGAAGAAGATGGAAGAAGATCAAGGAAGAAGTAAAGGCCGGCCATGATCACATGGAGAGAGAGGAAGAGAAGGGGGAGGGGAGGGGGGACAGAGAAGCTAGAGGCAAGAGATCAAGAGAGTAAGAGAGTAAGAGAGTAAGAGAGTAAGAGAGTAAGAGGGAGAGAAGGGGGCAAGCATCCCCTTTTATAGTGGGCCAGGCCTACCTGGCAATTGCCAGGTAACTGTGGAGGTGGAGTTTAGACAGAATACTAACACAGATAACCCTTGCCCCAACTTTCCCTGTAATCTAGGCTGGTTCAACATTTCAAGCTTTAGAGTTCTAGTCTGCAGAAGTACTCAGCATGGGCTCCTTTTAGCCAAACAGAGGCTATTTATGGTCCATTTATTTTCTATTGGCATTTTGCATGTTATTTGAACTATTCGTGCCTCATTCATATGAGCGAAAATGGGAGCAGTAGTGGGAGCCATGGCATGAGGATTTGTGAAGCATCTGTGATTTAGTATGTGGAGTATGTAGGAGTCACACGGTAAGCTTTCCATGAGTAATGGTTCTCTCTCCAGTTCTTCCTTCCTCCCCCATCCTCAGTTCTGAGAACAACACAAGTCAGGAGGAACAAAACATGCTGGTCCCCAGGGCTTGGACGGCTCAACCTCTGGAACTCTGAGTCGCACGTTTCTGAAATTTAAGTCTCTCAGCCAATGGCAATTTTGTTATGACAGCCTGAACAATAAAGACACAGGCAAGGATAAAAACAAAGACAAAGAAACAAAAACTCTCAAGTTTAGATATAGTCATCTTAAACTTTTTGCGTGACTCCCCCCCCCCCCCCCCTCCATTAAAATCTTTCTCTAATATAAAACAGGAGCCTTCTCTGTTGCATATGCTGGCATGGCTGTTAAAAAAAATTTACAACCCCAGGGCAGTGCCTCATACATATGCTTTTGAAAATAAACTTTGACAGCCTTTTTCTGGACATTTTCTTTCAGGATATCAGAATCTATATTTATAAATCTGCTCTTTTAAAAAAAACTGAGCTTTCTGGGCAATTCCTAGCTTCAGGCAGGCTGAAGATGCTCTGAGAGAATCGTTAAATAGGAGAAAGCTCAAATCTTTTTTTTTTTTAAACTACCACCAATAATCTAGTACATTACAGTGCTTAACACACTCCATAGTCATTAATGTCTGAAAATATACTGAGTAAGTGCACAATTTTTTAAATGTTTGTATCAGAGCAGGACCAAGCCCACATGCACCGGACTGTGAGCTTTGCTTCTTTGCAAAGTCCTCATGGAGTTTGAGAGTTTGTACTTTGCTCCTTCCCTGGCACGCCTCCCCCTGTCTACATCGACTCCCAGCATTCCCTGCTTCCATCTCTGTTTGTATAAAGGCCAGTGTGGGAATGTGCACACCTTCCGCGTCGGACTTCAGACCATGTTTCTCCTCACTCCAGTCTTGGTAGCAGTTGTCTGTATCTTGGTTGTATGGGTCTTTAAAAATGCCGACAGGAGCCTGCGGAAAAAGGAGGAGGAGGCACAAGCTCAGCCCTGGGTGGATGAAGACTTGAAAGACAGCACGGAACACCCTCAAGAGGAAGAAGGTAACAACTCCCTGCGGCGCCCAGGGCTTTGCCCTGCATGTGTTTATAATGCCAGGGATACAGAAAGCAAGCCATGCTAGCAAACCATCAGTCCTGTTGTGAAAACAGAACAGTGCCTGGCAAGAATGGTCATCTCAGGTCGCTTGCTGGTACCTGCCCCCTACTCAAGGCCAAAGCCATGGAAGCTTAGATCTCTTCCAGGTCAGATCCTCTGTCATCCAACACCACTCCTCTCGGGGGTGGGGTTGGGGGCGGAGTCTCTGTACAGAGTGACAGCAGCGAGCATGGCCAGGTTTTGATTAGGATTGCTTAAACTGAAAAAGTGACCGTCTAGAGATTGGCTTTTTCTTATGCCAGGCCCTGCACATTAGAGACAGGAGTAGCCTCCATGCCAGCAAGATAAAGGTCTGGTTTAGGGAAATAAAGAAACAGATAAGCTCTGTGGAGCTAGTATAAGGTGTTTAGGTGAGGCTTAGGGATCTGCTGGGTCCTTGGGAAAGAGCAAAGCTGACCCGCGGGTGAAAGATGTGAGCAGCAGAGGCAGAGCGTGTCGGGAGGAGAACAAAGCCTACACCCATGGTCTAATGCTTGGGACCAATTCCTGGAAGATGGAAGACGTGCAGACAAAGACATGGGGAAGAGAGGGCTGGCGTGGCTGGCATTAGACCAGCAGCTTCTCAACCTTCCCAATGCTGCAACTCTTTAAGACGGTTCCTCACATCAGAGTGACTTGCGACTGTAAAATCACTTTCGCTGCTACTTCATAACTGTAGTTTTGTTACTGTTATAAGCTGTAATGTAAATATCTGATATGCACAATATCTGGTCCCACTTGGGACATGCTTCCCTTACCTCCGAGAAGCGCTTTCCTTAACACCGACTCTGTTCTAAAGTTTGATGAGGAATGATGCTTTGGTGGGAGGGTAGTGGATTCCCAAGTCACAGCGAAGAGCATCCTGCTTTAGATACTGAGGGAGATGGAAGGAGTGACTGTGTCACTGGCATCAATGGGCAAGGGCGGGAAGATGTAGTTTCTGTGAGTGTGTGCTGCATTTAAGATATTCATGATGTTAAATGAGAGACGCTGGCATCAGCTTGGGGCAGCACTCAGAGGTTAAAGAACTAAGGTTGTCACTAAGTGGGTACTGTGAGAGAGAAGGCTGAGGGAAGTACTTGGGAGATACCTGAAGATAAGAGGGACGTGGTAGAGAGATGTATGCACTACAGAAAGAAGATGATGTGGTTGAAGAGCCTTGGGGACCACAACACACTCACATAGCATGTAGTGGACCCAGCTGGTGCCATGTCATATACAGAGTAGGCCCCTTCATCTTTATGGTAATACAATGAGGTAGGCATTATCATTACCTCCCATTGCAGGAGACTGAGGCTGTGGTAGGGTACCACCCACCTAGGCAGGTAGGACGCTGGCAGTATATTTCCAGGGTCCAAGCATGTAGGGTCTTGGGTGCATCTGTTCAGCCCTGTTGGCCACAGGGAATGGCTGCTCCAGGAGGAGGAACATGGGAAGTCAATCTGGCTTACCCCATGCTGTTGCTCGGTGGGTGCTGGGCAGTAGGGAAGCCCAGGACACCGCTCTGGGGTGGGAAAGCGCAGTCTGAGACACAAGGCCGGGGGCAATCTGGTTTTCATGATCTTGATATCCAGGTGCAGCTGGAAGCCACAGAAGAGCTGAGAATGAAGTGCCCCTCCCCCCCCAGGGCTGGATGTAGCCCAGGGCTGGGGTAGGGGGGTGGGTAGAAGTGGGGGAATGAGTAAGGGTGGGGGGTGGATATGGGATGGGGTGTGGGTAGCTCCTGCTGGTCCCTAGGGAGAGTCCTTGGCTTGAGCTTGGTGGTTGGCTTGGTGGTTGTGGTTGGGAGCACAGAGAGACCTTCTATGGGAGACTAGACAGTGGCTCTGTAGGCAGAGACCTTTTCCGTGGCCCCCCATGGAGGATCCTGATGAAAAGAGAGTCTGGGGTTTCAAATCACTTGTTGTCATTGTGGAAAGTAAATGTGTAAAACTGTACCCCACTTCTCAGGATGGGCCTGAGGTTAAATACCTTTTGCAGGGAGGAATGTCTGGGAAGGAATGCTTATTGGTTAAGCCCTCCAGGCCTTTGGGTAACTCATTAAAATGGGGATCTGTCTTGAGCCTATGTGACATCAGGTCATCTCTTCTATAAGTGGAGGGACTGGAGCATTGCATTTAGGTGACTGATGGCCACAAATCTATGGGGTGGGGTGGGGGTGCACTGCAGCTAGTGACAGGGCCCTGGTGCCTGGAAACAGGCAAAGCTTCTACCATTCCTTCAGGGTCTCCAGGGCTTCTAGCTTTAGCTCAACAGGGGACCATGCTACCTTTCACGGTTCCACACAAGCAAAGAGCTGTTTGCTGGATAGCCTCCCCACAGAAAAGCCTAGAACAAAGGAGTCCTGAAAAGAGAAGTTCTGAGATAGATTTCTTCCCTTCCAAAGCCACATTCGTGGGAGCAGTCAGGAGTTCCAGAGCAGGGAGAAGTTGCATTTAGGGGTCCCTGCTAACTCTCCACTGCTGTCTCTGCAGTCTTCCTTATCTCAGGAAATGGTCCACCCCCTACCCAGGTCCCAAAACCAGAAACAGAGGACCTTTTTCCTTCTCTGTCCAGAAGCAAGACTCCTGGGTTTTGTCACCCTGATGCTTTGGGAATCTGTTGTTCCTTCTGCTTCCCTGATGGGCCAGCTTCAGTGTGACCTTTCTTTAGCATTCTTGTCTCTAAGATGTCCCTCGACAAGCAAGTTAAAGTCTTCTCCTTACTTCCCCGTGGATGGTTTTCTGTGGCACCAAATCTTAATCCACATTTGCACTAGACGCACATTCTATGGGCTCATTCACCCTGGCTTTTGGACTACTCCACATTCTGTAAAAGCGCTCTCTTCTGCATCCATTGGGACCCAGCCACGGTTCCTTCCGGCTTCTCACACTGGCCTGACACAGACTTTGCCACTGTCACTTTTCTATTAAAAACGTGTATTATAAAATTCATTATTATTTTTAATTAAAAACATTATTAGATACCAAACAACCTTTGTTTTTCTTTCTACTTATTTTGTGATTTTGTGTGTGTGTGTTTGTGTATGCAGGCATGTATATGCCATATCATGCATGTATGTAAGTCAGAAGACAATTGAGCCTGCACTCTCCTCCCACCATGTAAGTCCTTGGGATTGAACTCAGTCTGTCAGGCTTGGTGGCAATCACCATTACCAACTGAGCCATCTTGCTGTTTGTCTGCCCCAGACCCTGGCTGCTCAGGTTCCTTCACAGTCTCAGACCCCCACCCCCTGTTTTCCTTTTCTGGGTCATTCCTCCAAATCTCTGTAATTTCATTAAAATCATCTATTGGGATGATTACAGTTCATTATTCTACCCTTAAACATACTTGCTGGTTTGTTTATGTATATAAGCTCTAAGGATATAGAAATCACACTCATTTTATTTATGAATTCTCTATAAAATCTTGCTGAACAAATTTCCTATTTTAATATTCCAGGAGGGTATGGAAGTATTGATAAAGGTAATGTGTATTATACATGCATGATATTTTGTGGTTTGCAGCTATGTAATTAAGACGTTGAAAAAAATTCCTAAGTCAATCACACCCACAAAATGTCCCTCAGCCCAGAATATCATCACCACCAACCATGGTAAAATCATGGTTCCAGGCATCTCCCGAGCATAGCCTGGAGAAGAAAATTGTTCATCCACTCACTGTCTCAGTCATGATCTGACATGCTTTTTCTCACTTTGCTTCTTATAGCTGGTGTGTGTGTAGCGAATGTGTAACTCATATGTCAGCCGAGCTTGCCCTGTTGGAAAACAAAACAATCAGACCACAGAACCCACAACCAAACAACCAAATGACATCCAACCAAACAAATAGAAAACAACAACAGCAAAGATTTAAAAACAGTCTGAATCTTAGGTACTGTGGTGTGAATTGGTGAAGCAGGGGCAGATGAATCCCTGTCGTTCACTAAAGCTACCCTAGTCTACATGGTGTCCATGTGTCTACTGTGAACAGACACCATGACCATGGCAAGTCTTATAAAGGACAACATTTAAATGGAGCTGGCTTACAGGTTCAGGGATTGACTCCCTTATCATGAAGGCAGGAGCACAGCAGCATCTTGGCAGGCATGGTGCAGGCAGAACTGAGAGTTCTACATCTTTATCTTAAGGCTGCTAGCAGAATACTGACTTCCAGGCAACTAGGACTAGGGTATTAAAGCCACACACCACAGTGAAACATCTATTCCAACAAGGCTACACCTCCTAATAGTGCCACTCCTGGGCCAAACATAAAAACCATCACACCATGCCAGTAAAGAAAACCTATCTCCAAAAAAAAGATGAAGGACATCCAAGGTCCTTCTGTTTCATACACACACACACACACACACAGAGAGAGAGAGAGAGAGAGAGAGAGAGAGAGAGAGAGAGAGAGAGAGAGAGAGAGAGAGAGGATGGGAGAGTCAGCTTCACGTGCTTTCAGGAGACTGATGCCTCTTAACAATTTTTGAGGACTTTGAGGTAACTAATTTCACGGAACTGTGCACTCTGAAGTTCAGCCCCATGGGCTCCTGCTTTCTTCTGTGTTCTGACTTATCCATGCAGAGCAGCCACTTTAATCTTCCATGATGTCTCCAGGTCTCCACCACTCATACGGCAGGCTAGCATTTGGAGTACGGCCCTCCTCCTTCTAAAGACCTTCTCAGATACACTTTGTAGGCCTGCCTTTTGGTATTCTCTGCAAACTCCATTTCCTTTACGCCCTCGTCCCTACCTTACAGAAGCCACTATAACTCTGAAGCTTATTTCTTTCTTTGCTTTTCTTCATGCTCCTAAGTAAACTGGCTCTGGTTTTTCTTGATCATTCATCTATGTTCTCTGTCTTTTGCTCTTTGCTCTAGTCTAGAATTTTATTTTTTCTTACTTACCAGCAATTTAATCTAAATAATTCTAGTTAGATTATAATAATCCCTAGAAATTTTTATAAGTATATTATTTTTTTCTTCTTTAAGCATAGTGTCCTAGATGTTTGCTCTTCTGTGAATTCTTGGAGCCCTGGCACACCTGGTTTTATTACTAAGCATTGATTTTACTAATTTTACTCAAGATATTCTGTCCTCTTGGATGCAGGATTACATTGATGTATTATTGGAAATAGTTTCTAAAATTCTTTACATGTTGTCATTTGCTTCTGCTAGACAACTTGGATGCTTCCAAGAAGAAACACTGAGTTAGAAGAGAAACACACCAAAACTATCCTAGGCCCCTGAAGAATGACATCTTTACAATCCACTTTCCCAAAGGATGTAACTCAAGGGTCTGGGCTGATTCAGCTTCCTATTGTGTGGGCTTTGGTTTGGGTCATCCTTGATGCTCAGGGATTAAAACGGAGACTGGACCTGTAGAAACTGGCAGATGTAAGCAGAAAACATGAGCCTCTGTGTTGTTAGCCCAATGCTTTAACAAAGGCAAAGCCCGTCATATTTGGTGACCTGAATGGGGATTGTGTTAAGTAACCTATTCTACCATTTAAGAGAACTTCCATTTGTTAATTATTTTTTGTAATCTCTTTTGATTTGTAACAGCTCTAAATTCTGAAGAACGATCGTGATCAGTGGTCAAAATTCTACAGATCTACTTTTTAATTTTTTTCTTTTTTAAAAAATTACACCACCATATAGACTTTTCTGGAAATTTATTCCTCTGACCCCAAGCGACTTTATAACCAGGGAGGTGGCTGAATTTGCTGTGCTCCTGCCTCTTGTTTGCAGATGCTGAGGAATGGCAAGAGTCAGAGGAGAGTGTGGAGCACATCCCATTCTCTCACACCCGATACCCAGAGCAGGAAATGAGGAGGAGATCCCAGGAATTCTATGAGCTCCTCAATAAGAGACGCTCTGTCAGGTTTATCAGCAGCGAGCAAGTCCCAATGGAAGTCATTGACAACGCCATCAAAGCAGCAGGTTGGTGACTGCATGCCGAGCCTTGCAAAATGTCAGACGCTGTGACAGAGACGATGTTGGGACAACATTGAAGTTCAAACGTGCTAGAGTGGTGTGTTTATCTATGAAGACATCATAGTTTGGGTTTACTGCTGTGAACAGACGCCATGACCAGGGCAACTCTTATAGAGGACAACATTTAGTTGGGGCTGGCTGGCTTACAGGTTCAGAGGTTCAAGGCTACGATTAACAAGATGGGAGCATAGCAGTGTCCAGGCAGGCATAATGCAGAATGAGCTGAGAGCTCTACATCTTTTTCCAAAGACAAACAGGAAACTGTTCTCAGGCAGCTAGGAAGATGATCTCAAAGCCCACCTCCACAGTGACACACTTCCTCCAATGAGGCAACACTTCCTAACAGTGCCACTTCCTGAGCCAAGCATATTCAAATCACCACAAAGGCTTTCCCATTGTTAGCGATTGTCAGAAACATGGATTTCTCTTTCCTACATTTTGATTCTTTATTTCTTGGAAAACAGATGTGACAACCATTAAAATCTTCTTAAGTCAATACATTTTATAAATTCTGTTTAAAGCTAAAAATTCTGAATATTGTTAGTACGCATTGCAGGAGAAACATCTCTCCCCTCCTCAAAGCAGGCCCCTCCCTCCACATTCAGCTCAGACTTTTATGTTTGACTTCCAAGAAACAAACTCCAAGACACTCTAGTACAATAATTGGCTGAATGAGCAAGACACCAGTGTTTCCTTATGTGAGTTTGTAAAGTTAACTAAAGCAAGATAAATTCGCTTTAAATGTAAATTAATATCTCTGCCCAGGGGAAACCAAGAACACTGATGGCTGCACTCTCCACTAAGATTGTCTTGTCTCTTATCTTCTGCCTCTCTAAGTCACATTTATGTTCCTGTGTGGAGCTGTTGCATACCCATTGAGAGCCATCTTGAGTCCAAAAGGCTTCAAGAATCTTTGTTTCAGTCAAGAATACAAATGCCTTGAATAGTTGAATTCTTTACATAAATGGCAACAGTCAATAGTTCCCACCCTGTGAGTGTATGGGAATTTAAGTTAAATTCCTCCTCTTCTTCTTCCTCTTCCTCTTCTTCTCTTCCTCCTTCTCCTCTTCCTTCTCATCTTCTTCTCTTCCTCCTCCTCTTTCACCTCTTTCTGTCTGCCCTTCTTCCTCCTTCTGTAGCTTTTTGACACAAGATCTTACTTCCGCTCCTCCTGCCTTAGCCTCCCAATTGCTGAAAGGGTTCACAGACATTCGTCAGCACAATACCTGCTACTGTATTTCCTCTTAATGACCAGTTTTACACTCCTCTGCAGTCTTACACTCATTTTTAACTTAATGGGCAACAGGAACAGCTCCAAGTGGGGCCCACACAGAGCCCTGGACCTTTGTGGTGGTGAAGAACCCAGACATGAAGCATAAGATCCGAGAGATTATCGAGGAGGAGGAAGAAATAAATTACATGAAAAGGATGGGAAAGCGGTGGGTCACAGACCTGAAGAAACTGAGGTACAGAGCTGATGGAATTGGAGGTGCTTGGGGTTTGCTTGTGACTGTAAGAAATTACCACAGCAGGTCCTGGGCTTGTGGGATTTAAATTTATGTTTTATTATCTTATTTTGATGATGTATTAAGTGTTCATATTAATATGGCTCCGTGTAGCGTTTCAGTATTTGCATACAGAATCAGGTTTTACCTTGTTTCTCTTGTTTGTTTTGTTTCTTCATTTTATTTTAACCCTTTGTAAAGGCTCTGACCAAAATAATTATTTCTTTTAATTATTTTTTTAAAAGTTTTAAAAGATTTATTTTATGTGTGTGTGTGTGTGTGTGTGTGTGTTGTGGAGTTATGTGTATGCAGGTTCCCATAGAAGCCAGAGGTATCCGAACCCCTGGAGCTGGAGTTACAGGCACTTGGTAACTGACTGATGTGGTTGCTGGAAACTGAACTTGGGTCCCATGGAATAGCACAAAGTGTTCTTAACTGCTCAGCCATCTCTCCCGCCCAGAAACTGCTTGTTAGCTAAAACTGAAGAATTACTTCACTTTCCACCAGCCCAGAACATAAGATTGTGACATGCTTTCCAGGATCCTGAATGAAGCAAATCCTGTTTTGCTACAGTGACAGGACCATTCCCAACAGTGTTACCACTTAACCTTTAATTAAGGGCACCCTTAGTAGGTCTGCACTATCAAAAATATATTAGTACTGTGGGCTCCTCCCTTCAAAAGAAAACAGAGTGAAAGTCAGGATGACCTAGGGCAGGGGTGGGGGGCAAGGTTGGTGGGTATTGGCTCTCACCTCTCAGAAGGCCCTAAAGGAGGAAAGTCCAAGTTCTCAGCTCCAGGTAGTGCAGAGAGGCCTGCTACCTCTGTCTCCAGCGGTGGCCTTCTGTGGCCAGTTCTATCACCTGCCATCTGACACTCCATAGTGACAGGAGCCGGGGAGAGAATGTTGGGATCACAAGCTTGGTAATGCAGTGGAATTTCTAGTCTAGGAATGAGCATGAGAGTAAGAAGTAATGATCTCTTGGCTCTGCTGTTTTTGTGAGGGGATAATTTTCTCTTATGATGATTATACTATATAGGAACGATGTATCATGGAGTGTATTACGCCATACTGTGCTCTCAAATAAGTGTGCGGTATTAACAATGAAACTATAACGCTTACTGTACGTTCACGGAAAAAAATGAATAACTCACAGTCAAAGTGGGCTCTGCATTTAGTGAAACACGGGACTCCAGCTGGACTCAGTACCTTCAGAAATCATCACCCTCTCACTTCCTGTCACCGAAAATTGATTGTTCTCTCATCTATGTGCCCACTCTCCTTAAGTACACCATTCGTATATCTAAAATAGCTATGACCACTCAGCACTTTAATTATTAGTTCGCTTTCTTCTCGTTTCATAGACACTTTTGTTTAGAAATCCATAGTACAAATCAAGTACCTCTTGAGAATACAATTAAGTTACACAGTTGCTTAACCAACAGTATGTGCATGGGGACACACACACACACGCACTCACACAGATACATATAAGACATAGTCACACACACACACACACACACAGATACATAGAAGACATAGTCACACACACACACACACACACAGATACATATAAGACATAGTCTCACACACACACACACACACACTCACAGATACATATAAGACATAGTCACACACACACACACACACACACACACACACACACACATACACACACACACTAGCAAATGGACAATGTGCCCAGTCACCTTTTCCAGCTGCCTTTGAAGCCCATAGCTGGTATTTTTAATATATAATGTAATATTCAACCTTTACTGTTTTGGGCTTGGGTAACTGTCTATCCAGATCTGAAAATGCCAACTCTCTCCTCAGTAGTCCCTGTCCCCTGCAGCCTTTTTATTTCCTCTAATATGATGCCTTCATGAATTAGTATAAAACTAAACTAACCAAGACTGAACGAAAAAGATCAGTTGATAAAGTATGCTTGGACAAAGTAAGTATGAAAATATTTTTGAATGATTGACTTGCCTTAGAAGTTAGGCAGACTGTTAAATCTTACTCAAATACATTTTTTTAAATTTTGCATTGCTTACTTCTCTATACATATTTTATATGTGTTTGAAATTTAATCAGATCTGGAGAAAGAACTAGGTGGTTGAGACCACTTGCTGCTCTTACAGAGGACCTAAATTTGGTTCCTTGCACCTACCATACAGCTCACAGTGGTCCATAACTCTGGTCCTAGGGGGTCCAGTGTCTCTTTTAGCTTCCTTGGGCATCAGGTATGCACATGGTATACATACATAGATGCATACAAAATACTCATACACATAAGTTTTTTAAAACTAAGTATTTTAAAAGTTAATTGTAAACATTAGGAATATGATCAGAATCTTAAATTATAAAAATATTCAAAAATGTAATGCAATTTACATAGCAGAATGTAGCCTTGGGGCATAGGCACAGCCTTTTGGCAGCATTAAGCTTCCTCAATGAATGATGAAAACCAGATGCCGGGCCTGCTCATGGCCTGAAGGCAGCATGTGTTATTGGTAACAGCTCCATGTTAGAAATCCAGTGAGTTCAGTAAGCGATCAAAAGGGATCTTCTTATTCATTATTTCTGTGATCTCAAAGTGTGATGTGTGTGTTAGTAAGTGCCACTTTCCATGCCTTACCTTACTTCACCATCACAGGGGCCATGCACAGGAGCCAGCTTTACACAATGAGAATAGAACCAGCTACTCTGGCTTCAGAGCTGTTCTAAATCATGAATGTCCTCTTTCTGCAAGGTGAAAAACATACTAGCCAGTGGGACTAAGCTAGGTGAGGTGGGAGGGCAGATCCCAAAAGCTTGAGGTCAACATGATATACATTTCTGTTGTGTTTTAAAATGTTGACGAGTAGCCAGGCTAAACCATAAAATGAATAGTCACCATTTCTTGATAATTATATGTAATATCCCATAGGGAAAAGGCAGCTGTTTGGAATAGATAATTCTACAGGCCTGTATCTGTCTTTTCGGTATCTGTTCTAGAATGAAGTTTCAGCACAGATGTAGGGGGCAGGGTAGTAGAATCAAGGAGGATATGTTTAGAGTTGGAAAACAGAAATATCAAGTTATCATTAGTACCCATATGAATGGCGTCCCTCAGAGCGCTCTGCCTCGTTCCACAGCTAGGATTTCTTCTGCTGCTCATTCTCGTTGGCACCATTGCTGTCCCCATCACTCGCTTCTCTCCTTGTTCTAGCAACTGTAACTCTTCCCTCAGTTCTCCTTAGCCTGGCCATCCTTTGACCACCCTCCTGCCTGGGCTACAACCATGATCCAAGATCTGGGTCCCCTACCGTTATGATGACTTTGTAGTTGGGATTTCAGCTGCCACTCTTGGTGATGACACTGCAAGTGTCTAATCTCAGGCAGGAATCTAAATCTTAGGCTAGAACAAAGAAGTAATTTCAGGGAGGAACCTAAATTTGAGGCTAGAACAAGGAAGTCGCCTTCAGACAGGAAAATGACCTTGGGCTAGGACAGGGAAGCAAGCTCAGATACTTTGGTCATCCTGATAAGCCCTTAGAAACAGTGATCATGGAAGTGTTCACAGAACTTTGTTTATTGCCTTGCTTGTTCCTTGACTATTTGCATCTATTGTATTGCTGGTTCCTCAACCTAGAGCTGACCTTAATACTTGCATGTAATTAAAATGGTATAAAAACAAAAAGGAGGAGGGGGGATGGGATGGGGTTTTCTAGGGAGGGGAAATAAGGAAAGGGGATGGCATTTGAAATGTAAATAAATAAAATATCCAATAAAAAAAAGATACTCTTACATCTTTCTGTCTCCTTCAGCATTTTTACCCACTTTTCCATTATGGACACACACTAATGTATATTTATTAATTTTATTAGCCTTATAGAAAAAGATAAATATCGCAAAAATTAAAATCTAGTCTTTTTCAACTTTAATAGAAAAAGACAAGGACATGTGTATTTAAAAATCATAGATAAACTAAGGTAGTTTTTTTAAAGGGAGAGAAAAAACCTTAAAATTTAGAGTAAATAGTCTTCTAAATGTTCTTTCTCCTCTGTCCCCAAAGAACCAACTGGATTAAGGAGTACTTGGACACTGCTCCGGTTCTGATCCTTGTTTTCAAACAAGTCCATGGTTTTGCTGCGAATGGAAAGAAAAAGGTTCACTACTACAATGAGATCAGTGTGTCCATTGCCTGTGGCATCCTGCTAGCTGCACTGCAGGTATGCTGCACACCCAGAGGCACAAGGGGGACAGGAGGACCAAGAATGACTATAGCATAAAGTTTCAGCCAAGTTTCCGACCGGGGGTCATTTGGGAATTGTTTACCTAGAGCTGAGTTCCTCAGGAAGATAAGTCCAATGTGACAACAACCCCTGGAAGGCTGGATTGGTGGGTAACATGTTTCTGCAGTCTGAAATTCTCCCTGGAAACTCACTTGTAACAGCTCAGGGTCACAAGAATTGCTGTGACTGCTTTCTTCCACAATAGCGTGTAGCTTGACATCTGAGCAGCCATACGAGTAGAAAGCCAGAGACTGAACGTCTTACAGATGCACCCCTTCACGTGTACACTCGCCATTCAGACTGGCACATTGATTAAACAGCCACCAGGCTCTTAGCATTCTTCCTGAGAGGCTTACCGTGCTGTGTAGTCTCAGAAAGATGTCCCTGTGCTTACAAATGTTTCTATTGAGATGCTTGAGCCACACGAATGTGAGATAGAGCGGGTGTGAGCTCTGCCTCACAAATCCCTGTGCCATCTCTGGGACACACTGGGAATCAGTTAACAGATTATCTGATGGAGACATGAGGTTCAGGTGAGGGATGAGGGAGAGATGCTAAATGTATAAATTAATGCGGCAAACAATACTATAAGAGAGAATGAACTTGCTTGAAGGAAGGGTTAGTTGTGTGTGTGTGTATGTGTGTGTGTGTGTGTGTGTGTGTGTGTGTGTGTGTGTGTGTGCGTGTGCATGTGATGAGATTTCTCACTGCCTCAAAGAAAGATGTGGCTTGTATCTAACCCCATTCAGATACCTACCACTGCTTCTCAAACTATCCTGAAGAAGCTGGCTTTTGGTTTCCCTCCTTACAATGTAGGCAGATAAATGAATGTGACCCAGAGAGCAGAGACTGCCAGTGTCAGACCAGAGAGCACTTCAGAGGAGATAAAGTTTGGAAGAAGCAGGATAAGCCAGCCTCCTTCCTATAGTGCTCTTGGCCTGTGAATAGGGATAGCCAGACTAGCTTTCCCGTTGAGCTTGCTGCCTTCTGTTTTCCCAGAATTCCAAGGTAGGTTATGACTGAGATGTGAGAGAAAACTGCTCCTGGAGCCTGATCCCCTGCACAGTGACTCTCTGGGCTGGCCTGGCCATGCCTAAAGCTCCAAGGTGGCCAGGTGACAGGGGAAGCATGGATAGGAAGGGAAACAGCTAGGGACCTAGAGGGCACTCTATGTCTGTACAGATACATCTGTGTCTGCTTCCCCTACAAGTGTCACCATGGCTCAATTTGTATTGCTTTAATATGAGTTCTGGGAAGTTGGACTCGGCCTTATGCTTACAATGCAAGTGCTTTACTGATGGTGTGATCTCCTTAGGTATTACATGCTTTTTATGGATGATGATGTGTGATGATGTGTGTAAGTCCTCAGGAGAGCCTATAGGAACTCACTCCAGATCCCTGTAATTATATAGGTTCAAATGTTACTGTTACGGCTATAAATAACTAAATATAGTCGAATAGGTAACTGGAATTCTGGGAAAAATCATCTGTCAGGAAAATTATAGTGGACTTAGGCTGAAGACAATGCTGTTGAACTGCTATTGCTATTATGTCCGATAAAAGGTACAGACTATCCCCTAACGCTAAAAGCTTATGTTCATCATTCTTTAACAAAGCTTACATTCTTCAGCCGTGTTTCTCTAAAACAGCTATTCTCATTGCTCCAGCAACACTGGAAAATAAGACAAGTTATTCTCCCAGATGTTTCCAGTTGATTGTCTAAACGAAGGCGGCAGGTGGAGAGGCACAGGCAAGGTTCTCAAGGTTCACAACACATTACTTGAGCTGAGAGCTTCTTTGTTGCCTGGCATCAGGGAAAAATGAAATGACATCAGGCAGGAAGAAGAACTGTGGTTTTGACTGACTTTAAAATGTTTTTTCTCTCTTGTTTCAGAATGTAGGGCTAGTGACAGTCACTACCACTCCCCTCAACTGTGGTCCTCGTCTGAGGGTGCTCCTGGGCCGCCCCTCACATGAGAAACTGTTGGTGCTGCTTCCTGTGGGGTACCCCAGCAGAGATGCCACAGTGCCTGACCTCAAGCGGAAAGCTCTGGACCAGATCATGGTGACAGTATAGTCAGCCAGTCCAAGGAGATGCTGGGATGCCGGGATGCCAGGATGCCGGGATGACACCAGCTTATTTCTTCCTGGGTCTTCTGGCTCCTCTTGTTCTCTGAGTGAGGTCTTCTCCTGCAAACCAGTGTATAGGGAAGGCCACTTTTCATGTAGTGGTGTTTTCACACTTTCTAGAACTTTCAGTCCAGTAAGTAGTTTTTGATGGACTGTTTTAGTGAGTATATGGGGCAAGAGGCCAAAAAGCAGGCACACCTTAATTTCTCTGCAAAACTACAGATGATTTTTCATTTACTTATAAAAGCCATATGGAGAAGTCACACTAGAAAATTTGCTATAGTTATGAGAGTTACCTATACAATAATTTTTAACTTAAATATTGACTAATCAAGTGGTCTTTCTGCTCTCTGCTTTCTGGCAGCATTGAGATTGAGAATGTGCTATTGAGACCTGTTCTTTCACTGAGCCTCATAGAGATTCTGCCATTCTGAATAAATAACCTTTAAAGTAAGCAAAATATGACAGTCACAGAACCAGAGAGGCATGTCTACATGCCATGGATGTAGCTGGCAATTATCTGAACATGAGTTGCATGGGGTGTATTGGAGCTAGCTTGTACTAGCACAGGGAGGATGGTGGTTAAATATTCTGAAATTATACAATGAAGTATTAAACCATTTGTAGTTTGAAATTGTCCATGATGACGGTGTTTACGCCAAAGGAGTCAACAACCACCGTAATGCAGTGTCAGCTCCACGGAGACACTGGCCTCCTTCCTGCTTATTCTGATGAAACACACTTACCGGATTCTCAAACAACAGCAAAGCTATTTAGGACTGCCCTGGCTGCACGTGTACAGATGGACTTGCCAGAGCTAGTCAGTCACCCATCCCCACCCATGTCCTCCCAAGGTCCTGATGTACATGCCTTTGTTGTGGTGGTGGTTATGGTTGTTGTGATTGTTATTATGGTTGTTGTTGTTTGGGCTGTTCTCCATCCAGCTAGTCTACCCACTTCTTCATGTCACTACCATGACATCCTGCTTCTCCTCCTCCTTACCTTTGGCTCCTTTTTCTCCCTGCTCTCTCTCCTTTTCTTCTTTGCAACTTGCTGGACCATTAATAAGAGAAAGCTGGCGCCACCTCCTGTCCGAGAAAAAGAAGGCATTTCTTTGCTCTGAAATAGAATGAGAATTTGCAGAAAGCAGCACCGTCAGCCTCGAGGTCCTTTGACATATCTAGGAGTCCCCAACATCTACACATATCTCCAGTTTTCTCTGCATTTGATTTTCTTCCCTTTGCCTGTGATAAGTATGGTCCCTGCTGCATTACTGAAATGGGGTTTCTTTTAATGCTATTGTGGCTTTGGTAGACTCTAACGGGTGGGAGTGAGAACCTATTGCTGTACTTATTCTTATATTGGACAACGTTTCTCTGGCTTCCAAATATAAGAATAATAAACATACTTCCTTGTCACAGTATTAATAAACACACACACACACACACACACACACACACACACACACACACACACA
>JADRCG010010368.1:288593-321939 GCA_019844195.1 Rhabdomys dilectus
TGTGTGTGTGTGTGTGTGTGTGTGTGTGTGTGTGTGTGTGTGTGTGTTTAAGTCAATGGTAGAGATCTTAGGCCTATGGTGGTTTGAAGGAAGATGGCTTCCATAGACACATATATTTTAATACTTCCAATTGTTGAAACTGTTTGGGATGGATTAGGAGGTGTGGTCTTGTTGGAGGAGGTGAGTTGCTGGGATGGGCTTTGAGGTTTCAAAACACTTCCACTATTCCCAGTATGCTCTTTCTGCTACCTACTTGTGATTTGAGATGTAATCTCTCAGCTGTTCTAGCTACCATGTCTTTGCTCCACCATATGGACTCTAACCCTCTGAAAACATGTGCCCAATGAAATACTTTATTTTACATTACTTTGGTGTCTCATCACAGCAATAGATAAGACACTAAGATACGCCCTTTGTACATTCCTAGTAAGAATGTAAAATAGATTAAATAAATTAGCTGAATAATAAGTGATCTCTCATGTGTGTACGTGTGTGTGTGTGTGTGTGTGTGTGTGTGTGTGTGTGTGTGTGTGTGTTTTGCTGGGGATCAAATCCTGGATCCTTATACACCAGCAGTATTCTACCACTAAGCACTCTTCGCTCAACTCTGGAAACATAAAGTGGTGCAGCCACTGTGGAAAATAACACACTTAAACATACAATTACCAAGTGATCCAATAATTCCTCTTCCAGCTATATACCTGAGAGAATTAAAACCATATTTATACGGAACCTGCAGATCAATATTTACGGCAAGCTTATTCAAATTTAGCTCAGAAGTGGAAACAACCCCAGGGTCCGTCTACCGAGGGACACACAGGTAATGTTGGTACAGCTTTACCATGAGGAATTGTTGAACCACTGGAAGAATAAAGAATTAAAATGTGACCAGCCAATGAGGGAAGCCAGGCACTAGAAATCACTGCTGCTTGATTTCATTCATATGAAATGTGCAAGTCTACAGAGCCAAAAGATAGAGCTGTGGTGGCCAAGGTGTGCAGCAGGAAGGGGTAAACAAGGAGTGACAGATGGGGACACAGAACTTCTCCTGACATAGTAATACTGTTCTGGAACAAATCTGAACTGATAAATTCATGGACTGTGACTATAATTTAAAAAATCATACTGCTGTGCACTTTAAAGCAGTGGTTTTAGTCTGTGGTTTTATTAGAAAAAAAAAGTATTACTGTGAATAACACGATGTGGGATAGATACTCTACCCTTAAGAGTTTTGGTGAAGCCAGGCTTTCTTCTCAGCTCAATGATTTCACTATTGTTTATATTTATTATACATTTAGTTATCACACTATTGTTTTTAAGATTTACTTATTTATATGAGTACACTGTAGCTATCTTCAGACACACCAGAAGAGGGCATTCATTACAGATGATTGTGAGCCACCATGTGGTTGCTGGGACCTCTGGAAGGGCAGCCAGTGCTCTTAACCACTGAAGCATCTCTCCATCTCCTATCACACTATTCTTTGCATTGACATTTCTATGAATCTTCTTGGAAGGAGCAGTTGTTTCAAAGCAACTAGATAAGATACACTGTAACTTTTCCTTGGCTGGGGATTGTTTTCTAGTTTTCCTTCTCTTGGCTTCTTTTTTAATGTACCATGGTTTTCACTGAGTTCCCCTCTCCTAGTTGAGAATGGAGATGGTTGAGCAGGAACCTGCACAGACCCAAACAAAGGCCAGAAGGTGAAATGAATCCAAGCAGAGCAAGGAGAGGCAGAAGCATCAGTAGACCTTCCGTTGGGAAGTTCAGTGCCGGGGTGGTGGATGAGCATTGGTCTCTGCTTTCTTGAAGGGTGGCCAGGATGGCCAGTGAGGTGGGGAAATCTCCTGCATGTCCTAGAGCCATCCATCGCCACATCCTGGCATCTTCACTAAAAAGGAGCAAAATTAGACAATAATTCAGCAAACAACCTTGTAGAAGGTAGCAGCTGAGTCTGCAGAGACATCGGTGCTTTGAGCACAGTCATGGTCCTCTTTGGGGCATCAAGTAGACACTTGGGCGCGATGATATCAGCAGTTTGAAATCTGGCATCTGTGTGATGCTCATGAACTCCCTTTCCAGACTCGGGCCAAGAAACTTGAAAGTAGCCACAAATTAGCCACATGAGGGTGCTGCCCAGGCTGTAGCCACAAATTAGCCACATGAGGGTGCCGCCTAGGCTATACTACCTTCAAACTCCTTTCAGGTGGGAACTACAAGGTGCCCCTTCTAATCTCAATCTGATTCCCATCTGAGGCAGCCACTGTGAAACCACTAGATGGCACAGTCTTGCCAGATGTGAACCAGAACTTGGACAATGAGTCTTGCTAAATGACATCATCAGATACTTAAAGGAGCTGAGTTGATTGTTATCCAAACCCTCCCCACCTCCCAGAGGTTTCCTATGTGCTGGCAGTTTATCCTCTCCAGATTGTGTAAATACAGATGTGTCGCAGTAGTCATCTAAGTCAACTGTTCAGCAACTGGAGCCAGGATGGGAAGGGCCACGTCCCTTTGTTTTCTGTTCAAATATTTTGATGATTCCTCTGTCACACATTCTTTAGCCTTCCATATGGTTACATCAGCGCCCAGGGCCTCTTTTCTTCTGTACACATAGCGATACATAGGAAAAATCACTCATCTTTAGTACACAGGAAATTCTTGTAGAGCAAATAAAATTTCCATCTCTCATGAAGATGTCATTCATTTCCTTTACAATGTGTTCTCCAGCTTTGGGGAAGATCCCAGGAAAGGAAAATGTCCAAAGGCCTAAAAGAAATAACTATTTGCTTTAATATTTTATTTATCATGTTTTTTATTTACTTATTTATTTATGAAGAAACACATGCAGAGGTCAGAGAACTTTTAGAAGTCAATTTTCTTTTTTTTTCCCACCATGTGGGGGTCACAGGGATCAAACTCTTGGCAGCAGGCCACTGAGATATCCCGAAAGCCCATGATTTTATTTATCCATCTTTGAGATTTTTCTCTCCAAAAAAATAAAGGTTTTGTTCGTAGTCATGGGCTGTACTTGCAGGACCAAGAAGCTTAGTGAGACTTTGCTCATGGTCATTTAACACAGGCTATCTCCCACCTCATCTGCGGTCTCCACCAGCACCCATCCCAGGGAAGAAGTGTGGAAGGGCGTCATGACAGACAAGTTCAGCTGCAACAAAGGAAAGTAATGAAAGAGAATAGATGAATTTAGCCCGAGATGACATCATATGGCCAGCAGGAGGCCTATCCTTTAGGACCACGATCTGAGAACTTATAGAGGTTCAGATGTCTGGTGGAACCCAGAAAATTGGGGCACTGGGTCCCCGCTGTTATGCCCTGAAATGTTGGCCTTTGAGACCTCATGAAGCGTGAGGCAATCTTACTGAGGGCTGGGAAGATGGCTCAGTTGGTAAAATGCTTGCTGAGGCACACTGGCCAGCTAGCATAGCCCACTTAGCAGTCTCAGGACCCCGTAAGAGAAATTCTTTCAAAAAAGCAAGATGGCGGATGCACATCTGAGGTTGACCTTTGTCCTTGACAGACGGCATGCTTACATAAATGCACGCACATACACATATACACAAACGCATATACTCACATGCACACGTGTGTGCCCACATCTCCCCCCCCCTCTCTCTCTCACACACACACACACACACACACACACACAAACACTTTCTCCCAAGCCTCTTGAGGTGATAGCAGCCCCAGAGTGGACAATGGCGAAGACAGGAAGTCACATCTAAGGTGGGAGGTGAACGAGGTGAGTAGACCCCATTGGTCAGTTCTCCTCTTTCTCAGTACTTTCTTTGTAGCACCAGGTTTGCTCAGAGAAAGAACAAAAACAATGGAGTCCTAATTACAGAGCAAGGGTGTGATCTAGGTTTTTTTTTTTTTTATGGTGTTTGAGAAACAGCCTTCGATTGTGTCAACAGGACTGTAGGAGCTATTTATGGCTGTATTACTGCACTCTCTGGAGATGACCTTTAATTCTAGAACTATATGGTTAAAGATTTTATTTTTAACCGGCCCATTCTCTGTGATATAAAAAGATTCTTGTGGCACTTTGATACTTGTTATGTGGTAGGACGTCTTTAGTTTTTGAATATGTGGGATCGATATTTATAGGCGATCACAACATTTTTATATCTTTATTCACCTTCTGGTTTTAAGCCCTACCTTCCTCCTGACTGTTCTTTTGACCCAGATACTATAAAACAAGGTCTGGCAAGGCACTCCTACTTTAAAAATTTGTACATCCTACGAGAAAACACAAATATTGAGGGAAGTGGACATGGATTCAGTTTCATAATACCTAAATTAAATCTCAAGGTGGAAGGGACTTATCTGATTTGTTCCTGACATTGGCCGTAGAAAGTAATGATGGATAACAGTCACAATACCCCAGAGATTTCTGAGACTGGCACAGGGCAGGCGTAGTTACCACATCCATCACAGTGCAAGGTGGGTCTCTTCGGAGACAGAGAGGGGGCTATGCTGCGTGTACTCATTCAGGTATCCAGGCTCTTAAATCTGGCTACTCTATACTGTGGTTCTCAACCTTCTTAAAACTGTGACTCTTTAATACGGTTCCTCGTGTAGTGGTGACCTTCCACCATAAAATTATTTCATTGCTACTTTGTAACTATCGTTTTGCTACTGTTATGAATAATAATGTAAATATCCAATATACAAGACATATGATATGCGACCCCTGTGAAAGAGTCTTTTGACCTGCAGGTTGAGATCAACTGCTACAGTCTTCTCTTGCCTTGACTTTCCCAATGCTTGGCTTCCTATAAATAGGTTAAAAAGGTACAAGTGTGGAGGGCGGGGGCGGGGTGTGTGCATAATGAAGGATTTATAGCCCACTTAACTGTTGCACAAAACAGGAGATACATTGTTTCGGCTTTTATTCCACTGGTGAGAACTAGACCCTGAGAACCATCTCAGGGAGAAGAGAGCCTGGGCATCAGTGTAAAACGTTCTGGCCTCTACTACACACCAGAGAAACATAAAGTTCGAAATGCTAGAGCTTAAAGGCAAGAAATACCCTGCTCTGCTCTTTGATGCAGTCTTTCCACAGAACCTGTCTGCTCACACCATACCCAGGACTTAGAACATTCGAGCCCAGGAAATAGATTCATCTCTTCAGTTTGTGTCTAGTCTAAGAAATCTATATGAGGCCTTGACCAAGGAAATCTTGGTGTTTTTCAAATTCCTACTTATGAAGAAAATAGCTCTAGGTCTGTTTTTCTCAACCTGTGGATCACAATCCTTGGTGGGAAAGTGGTTGAATGACCCTTTAACAGGGGTTGCCTAAGACCATTGGAAAGCACAGATATTTATATTATGATTCATGATAGTAGCAAAATTATGCTTATGAAGTAGCAATAAAAATAATTTTATGGTTGAGGCGTCAATACGACATGAAGAACTATATTAAAAGTTTGCAGCATTCGAAAGGTTGAAAAGCAAAGCTCTAGGTTCTTCGTTTCTGTGGCTGCCACCTTAAACCGTCAACTGCTTAAGTCTTTTGTTAATGTGGCCATCCTATGATTCCTGTCTCTCGATATTCACCCTGCATGTCTCCTTCTGGAGTGAGGAAGGCTGACTGTGTAAATAGGAAGATACTTTGAAACTTATGGAGAAGAGGTCAGAGATGTCTTTGTGGCTCCTTTGTTCTTTCTTTGCTGACTTTATTTTGAGGGAAGCCATCAGCCATACTTTGAAAATACCTGAGGGTCCCTATGGAGAAAAAGGTTTGTGTGTCAGGGAATGAGGTATCTTTCCAAGAGCCAGAGCCATCATGCCATCTTGAATGGGAATACACCATCTTGGAATCATCCCCCAGTCCCAGTCAGAGCTATAGATGACTACAACCCTCAGTGATCTTCAGTCTACAGTGTCCCGTGAGACCCCATACTGAAACTGCTCAGTCAGGACTATCTAAATTCCTGATCCACAAAAATAGTGAGAGATAATAAAAGACTATTGTTTGCTTAAGCCACTAAGTTCCGGAGCAATTTATTCTATGGGGACTGCTAGCATAGTCTGTCTATACAATCTATTATCCTGTCCTGAGTTACAAGGTCAGCAAAGGCAGGAGAGTGACCTCCTTGCTTCTTTTTGTTCCTTTGGTTAGAAACCTCTTTGCCTTAAGTCAGTGGTTCTCAACCTTCCTAAAACTGTGATTCTTTCATGCAGTTTCTCGTGGCAAGGTGATCTCCCCGACCATTAAATAAATTTTGTTGATACTCCAAAAATATAATTTTGCTACTGTTATGAATCATAGTATAAATATCAGTGTTTCCCAATGGCCTGCTGGGGTTGCGACCCACAGGTTGAGAATCAATGGCTTCAGTGAATTCATTGGTTTTTATGTTTTTATAATTTTATTTTTTATTTTATGTACATTGGTGTTTTGACTGCATGTATGTTTGGGTGAGGGTATCAGATCCCCTGAAACAGTAGCTATAGTTATGAGCTGCCAGGGGGGTGCTGGGACTTGAATCAAGGAATAGTAGCCAGTGCTCTTAACCTCTGAGCCATCTCTCCAACCGCCTGTCTGTCTTTTTTAATGTTCATAAAAATGTTGCTGCTTCACCTAGATGAAGTTTGCTAACATGCAATCTATGTTAGCCAGTGTATTAGATAGAGTCCTATAGAAGATGAGAACCAATAGAATGTATATACATTAGAAAGGGGATTTATGGCATTGACTTACATGTTATGGGCTGGGTAGCTGGTATTTTCTGTCTACACATCAGGAAGACAACGACCTCAGTAGCTATTCGTTCAGTGAAGCCAGTGCATCAGGAGTCTGCATTCAGTGCAGGCAGAAGTTCTGAAGGTTGGCTGGAGAGCCTGGTGATCAGTTCACGTGACAAAGCCAAAGAGACGGAGGAGTCTGACGGGAGAGGAGTTCAGCAGAAGTAGCGACAGCCCCAGTTGCTTTACAGCCACTGAAAGCTGTCACCCACTTTGAGAGTAAGTCTCCCCCTCCTCAGTTGATCTTTGAAAATCTCCTCACAGACATGTCCAGAGGCATGGCTCCTCACTGAGTTTAAATCTCTCCAAGTTGACTGTCAAGCATCGCAGCAAGGTTGTTCATCTAAAACCTTTTCATTATTTATGAAGATTTCGTCCATGGACACAACAGAATGTGACCCCATCTGCTCCCCACTTTCCTCTCCCAATTCCCTTACATGCCCCTCAACATATACTACCAAACACCACATCTTTTGCTTTGTTTTTGTTTATTGTGGATAAATCTCAAGTCCAGTTAGTGATGCCCACAGTGTGGTGTCTATGGAAGCTTGGGAAACCTATCATTGGCCATTAATTCATTTCTCAACAAAGAATGGTTTTTCCTCCCTTGGCAACTATCCACTGCCAATAGCTCTTCGGTATGGGATGCGGTCTGAGGATCGTCTATTCTGTCTATGCCAGGACATTGGCTTGATCTTGTATAGCTCTGGTATAGCTAACCACAGCTGCTAATGTCAGGTCCTAAAGGCACCATTTCAAAGTGCTTCTCCCCATCCTCCACCTCTTCCACAACATTCCAGGAGCCTTATTGGTGGTGAGGTTAATAATACAGATATCCTATTTGGGGTAAGCACAGAGTCTTTTATTCTCAGACCTTTGACCTGCTGTGCATCTCCTATTGACTACTGTCCACTATAAAATGAAGCCTCACCAACCAGCATTGAGAGAGCAGCCAGGTCTGTCTGTGCCCAGAGTTCAAGATTGATTTGCTTTTTTGAGAAGAGATCCCTTAAGTAGAGTGCTATTCATTTAAATTTTTACATAAACTTTAATTGGTAAGTTGTTGGCACTCAGTGGTGAGCAGATGAAGTCTGGAGTGTTTAAATAACTATATTCTAAATTGCTCTAAACCAGGGGAGTACAGCTCTAGAGGGAGAAAGTATTACATCATGGACTCACTGGAAGTCAACCTGGTTTCTCTGTGAAGAGTGCAGACCCCAAGGGAAGGCATCGTTTATTGGAGCAGAGTACATGACCTTACTAGTTTGTAGATTCTTGATAGTGGTAATGGTGATGATGGTGGTGGTGGTGGTGGTGATGGTGATGGTGGTGGTGGTGGTGGTGGTGGTGGTGGTGGTGGTGGTGGAGATGGTGGTAGTGGTGATGTTGATGCTGGTGGTGGAGATGGTGATGGTGGTGTGACAGCCTGTTACTAACCATATTCAGAAACTATTTCAAATGCATTAGCTCAATTCACCTCACAAGTGTATGGTAAGAACCACTGTTATCACTCTTACTGATTAGGCACCAAGGCAAAGAGAGATGAACTAACCTGCTCAATATTACTTAAAAGTAAGAGGTGGATCAAATCCAGTGAGGCTAAGCACATAGTCTATGCATGTGCATCTTTCTTGTGCCATATTCCTATCTAGGCTAATGAATTATCAAGGTCGGCTTGCCCTTCACTGGCTGGCGTAGTAACAACTCCCTTACCGTCCCTTATATCCCACTTTCTGTCCTGCCACTATTTAGACTACTGTTTGTTTTTGCTCACCTGAACCTATAGGAGAGCAGCATGACCTACTAAGCTGCTTGACATTCTGTGTGATATGTATGTTATGACTCCTGGGAACATGTGGGATAACTTTGCTCTGTGTTACAGTCAAGCATATGGGTACCAATAGCTGCATTCCCCCATCTTGACAACCTTCCTGTAGCCTGAATCAGTAAGTGCTAAGAAGTCCAAGCTTAATCAGGGCATGGTGCTTCTCAAGCTATGGCATGAAGGGCAGTCACATGGAGGATTCTGCTTCCGGGAGAAATCTAGAGCTGTGGGCAAGTGCTGGTTACTATGAGATAGGAGAGACATCCTTAGCTCAGGTTAGAACCTGGGAAGGGTACCCTCTTCCTCTCATACCCCCATTCTTCTTTCTAAGTGGTCACCAGTTTCAAGTATAATGTCATACTTTTTAAGCTTATTGTTGATGCACAAATACAATTTCAAAAACACTATGGATTATGCAGAATAGAAATTCAATTCTTACAATTACAACCTCAGAAATTTAGAATTAAGGCAGATGCCTTGTCTGGTGAGATACTACTGTTTGGTCCAGAGAGGGTGGACCTTCATCCATACATAGTGACTAGGAATGGGTAGCCCTGTGTAGCCCTGTGTAGCCCTGGCTGTCCTGAAACTCACACTGTAGACAAGACTAGCCTTAAACTCAGAGATCCACCAGGGTTAACTGCACGCACTGCCACCACCACCACTCTGCTAGCTTTTACGTTTTTAAGTGATCCTAAGTATCAAAATACAAACACCATTTTATGGTGCAATATAAAAGTCCAATGTCATTTTGTGTGAATCAGTCTCTTATTGGAACGTAGCCTAAGTGTTTGTTTATTCAGTTTCCATGGCTGTTCCTGTGCATTGAATTGCTGCACCGAGATTGTATGATCCGAAAAGCATCAAATATTTACCATCTGGCTCTGGAGAGCAGAAATGTGCTTACCTTTGATCCAGGTGGAAGAGGTGCTCTGGTCAGAGGCATAAGGCCAGAAAATAGAGTGTCTAGGAAACTGTCAGCTCTGGACAATGTCCTCAGAGGAAAGACACTATGGAGGAGAGAGGAGGTGGCTCAAGATATATTAGGTGATTTGAGGGCCTTACCTAAAATCATCCTAAGGAGAATGGAGCTCCAGAAATCAGAATAACACAGCAGAAAACTGAACAGTAGAGCCAGAAGTCAGCCATTTGTCAATTTGGGAATACATTGATTACTTTTGTAATTGTGGTGACCAAATGCCCAACAAAAACAAAAAAAACTGGTTTGCTTGGTCGGTTTTTGGTTCATTATCTCAGAGGGTTCAGTTCATAGTTGCTCGGCCCTGTAGACTTGAACATGACATTATGGCAGCCAGATACAGGAAACAGAGGGCAAAACAAGAAGAGGCTAGGACCCACCTACAATGACTACTTCCTCTAGCTAAATCCTACCTCTTAAAGCTTCTAGAACCTCCCTAAATAGTCCCACCAAATGGGAACTAAGTATTCAGTATACAAGCTTGCAAGGGACATTTCATATTCAAACCATGACAAACAGGGTGGAGACAGAAAGGGGAAGGGCAGTAGGCACAGACAGGGGACTAGGCAGTGTGCAGGGGATGCTGTCATCAAGCAATGTCACAAAAGAGGGATAATCCTTAGCTGCTATGGCCACACCACCTTGCTCTTTTGGTTTAGCCCAGTGTCTGAATAGACTATGAATACAGGTCTTCTCTGTGTTGCTTATTTTTCTAGTCCAAGAGGAATAGTCCTAGTGGGAAGTTATTCTTTTGTGTTTCTCAGACCAGTGTTCTGAAAATATGATAGCATACCCTAAAGACAATTTATAATCAATAAAGGATATTTGTTGATTGACTGAGGCATGATCAGGACAAGGTCATACACAGTAAGACAGCAAGAAAGGAGAAATTGCTGTCCTTTCTTCATTACTGACTGTATCTGCACTTTATTTCAGAGGTGGCAATCGTTCATCAACTGTGCCCCTTCTCCTATGGCTTTCAACATGTACTTGTGCCCACAAGTCCCTAGGCTGGCAAACAGGTTAACTCTCTCCCATGTCTGTGTTCACAGCAAACCAATACAAGGTTCACCTACTTGAGGGATTCTCGAGGACATCTTGGAGAGCAGGGAGTCGGCATCTACGACTTAGCTCTGTCTTATATAGTAATTAATCACTCAAACATTCGTTCTTCCAGTAAAAGGCACGGACTCTGTGAAGGACAGGAACTGTGGGAGGGTGGAGAGGAAGGATGAAGTACTTAAGACACTCTTCTTAACCTCAAGTATACCCAGGGAGCCATGAGTCTGGGCACGAAGACTAGCAGAGTGAGGAGGAAGCCACACAAAGTGCTTTCTCGGCACTATTTTGTCTTCTTTTCTGTTTGGGGGTGTCGGGAGGGGCGAAGAATGAAGTCAGAATTATTTTTAAATAAGATTATTTTTTTAAAAAAAAAACTCAGACCATTAAAAGGTACAAATTAAATATTCATAAGCACAAGCCCACATCCTTTCTAGGCTGTCCTCCACTACTTTGTGGGATATCTTCCTCTTAGGGAAGGAGAAACAGTAGTCTTAAGTGGAGTCAGTCTCACAGGATCTCCCCAGTTCAAGCCTCTGCACCCTACTCCTCAAGTCAACCAGTCTTGGACTCTAGATACAGCCCATCATGCTTGTTCCTCTTTATTTTCTAAATTTGTCTTTTGTCCAGTGCCACAAATGCAAGCTTTAGTTGGATAAACTGGTCATTTCCCTTCAACGACTGTCCTTACAAATTTCCTCCATTTACTGTGTGTATGGAAAGAACCAACTTAGAATATGGAAGAGAAACCCGGAGTAGGGGGAGAGAGAGCCCTTCTGAGTTGCGAGAGATGAAAGGGATTATTTTATTTCCACTGAACACAAAAACCCCAAGATCAGACTAACTCCCATGACCTTGAACCTTTCTGTCACCTTTAAAAGGGGTGAAAATGGTTTTTGAAAGCTTAGTCTACCGTGGACGAGGGTTTAAGGCACTAGAGTGGATTCCGAGCATGCATGTGAATTAATAGACAATCACACGCAGAGCAAAAAGAACCAGACTCTTAGCACTGGTCACTTAGAACCAGACACTTCTCAGCAGTGTCCCTCAGAGACAGGTCTGAAGGGCTTGGTGCAAAGTGAAAATCAGGGTTTCCTGTTAGAACATTGCTAAGACAGTTAAGACAGTCAAACCTGGATCACTAATTCATGGCATGCTTGGGTCCTTGTGCAAGCAGCCACACACTCTGCATACCCACAAAAGTTTAATGCAACTTTCAAAATGTGTCTGCTTTCCTGAAGAGAGTTCATTCAACTTCCAGAAATCTGCCTTCCAGAGGAAGAACAAGGATGCACTGTCCTAAGACCATTTTTTTTTTTTAGCTTATAGAACAGTGAGTTTGCATAGGATCAAGAGTTGCTGGCTTCAAACAAGACCAAAGTACTCAGCAAAGAGTAATAGGACCTGGGTGCCAGAGCCAAGGTGTCAGAGGAATCCAACACTTCAGGTTGTATTATCTTTGGATGGACAAAGCCATACAGCAGACTTTGTAAACACAAGGCTGGGTTTTGTAAACACACTTGTATAAATGCCAACAGCCTTACTTTGTTTCTATCTGTCCCACTGCTGAATTCATCCATTTCTAGCTCCCAAAAACGTTAGTCTATCTAGTTTTCCCATTTGGAAAATTGTCACATGGAAGTTCTTTGACAAAAACAGAGAGTCAATATGTGATTTTGGCTACAGGGCAAAAATTCAGCAGACAGGCACGTTCTTCACCTTCTAGAGTGAGCATGGGTGTGGGATCTGATGGAAAATGGAGGCAACAGCTGGGGAATATATTTGGGGAAACACTGAGCAGCCCCTCATAGAGAAAACAAACTAAGGAGCTCTCGTTCTGGAGTGGGGAGGAGTTGGGGCAGAACGGCCCAGGTGGCCAGTTTGGGAGAGACTGAGGTGCTAAGTGGTTGGCCATGGTCAGCAACTACCTCCATTATAGATCCAAGGTGGGAGACAGTGCAAGATGGTCTCAGGACCCACAGTGCTCATCCCAAGGGCCAAAAAGCTGCAAAATTTCATGGAGTGAGCTGTCAGGAGTACTGTGATCACTCTGATTCCAGGTAGATAAAATTCCCTTAGGCAAAACACCTTGCACTGTAGCAAAACCCTTGAATACCAAGATCTCTTTTGGTGTCTGCTGAGAGGCATCAGAAAGGGTATCAGGACCAGACGTGAGGCAACAACAAATGTGGGAGATTGAAGGAGAGTGACTGAGGGCAAACATAGCTTCCCAGAATCCATTGCATGAACTATATATCATGTCAGCCTACCCTCCACTCTCTCTACCAGTGTGAGGCTGGGGTCTGGAAGGTGCTGCAATGTGGGGTAGAGGTGACCTGATGTGACAGAGTGTGCAGTGGACAAGGAGCAGGGACACTGGAAAGTTAGAGCCTAGAAATCTGGGACCCAAGAGCTGTGAGCCAAAGGTCCTTTGAGAGAATCATGTGACACCAAAGATATCCCTCCCACCTGGACAGCTGCTTCATTTGGTCATAAATAAAATCACATACATTGACTACATGAACACAGCATGATACTGCCTTGGGAGGGATGCTGAGAAGGAGGACGGTGTGGAGTGAACATAGACAGTGCATATCATCTGCATGAATGGAAATGGCGTTATGAAATTCACTGCAATAAAATGAGCCAGAAAAGGGGCACTTCTCCACTGACTTTAGCTATCCAGTCAGTAACCTGGGATAACAGCACTTCCGTGTGTGCAATTTAGAGGGAGGTGATGGTTTTTTAATTAAACTTCCCCTTTGTATAGAGGAATTTATATGCACATGGTGCCTTTAAATATTTAGATCATGCTGTGCAGAACTAACATCCATGCAGGATGTGACCCTGTGGGACTTCTTACAGGAAGAGACTTCAGGAACAACAATGACAAGAAGGACCCTGTTGCTCCAACATTCCCTGCTGGGCTGCTGACACAGCTGCAAAGAGCTAAGGCTCAGGCCAGCAGCTCTGCCTGCTGGAGGTAAACCAGCCTGGGTGTGTGCCTGGGTGTGGGTGATTAATCTGCTCAGTTTCTCTGGGGGAGGGGGGCTAATATATGCATGAGGTCACTCCACCACACCTTCATCCACCACCCTTTTCCTAGCATTGAAGTAAAACAAAAGACTTCCCCCATCCCCGCCCCCAATCTTGGATTCATTTTCACAGTACAAATGTAAGAAAGGAAGCCAGGAGAACTACATTTGTTGTATATATGTACATTTGAGCTAGAGAGAGAGTTTAGTCAGTCAATAATGTGCTTGCCAAGACCTGCGTTTGATCCCCAGAATCCATGTGAAGAAGTCAGGCATGTGCTTGCTACTTCAGCATTGATAAAACAGAAACAGGCAAAGTCCCCCCACAATTTGCTGGCTAGCCAGCATAATCTACTCAATGAGCTCCAATCCAGCGAGAGACTATTAAAAAAAAAAAACAAACAAACAAGCAAACAAAAAACTTCTATGGGTGGTGCCTGAGGAATGAATGACATGGAGATGGCCCTCTGGCTTCCAGGCCTCTCCCCCACCATGCACGCATGATGCACACATGGCATGCATGAACACACACATTCCTACATGCACATGTTCACACATACTTTTAAAGAAGGCAAAAACATGAGGTTTTATGGGAACCTGACACAGGCTCTTGATTTCATCTGTTAGATGCGTGTGTGTGTGTGTGTGTGTGTGTGTGTGTGTGTGTGTGTGTGTGTGAAGGCAAATCTTGGGATAGAGTGGGCATGGCCTGGGATAGACCAGTTGCTGATTCGCCCCTCCCTCCCGCTGGGTGATTTCTGAAGACACCCCTTCCCCAGCTTTAACTTTCTCCAACTTTATACTCCCTTTCAGTACTGGTTATTTTGTTTTCTGCTCTGTAAGGATGTACATTTTATTCCTGAATAATAGTTGAGTTTGGAGAATATGACCAAGTGTCAGAGGGCATTTCATTTATGTTTCTTTAAGTACCCTGCATTCATAAAGAAGATACACTGCTGGTGTGCTTGTTACTTCTTTAAAAGTTCTGTAATAAAGTGCCTGAGACAATCAGCTTATAAAGAAAAGAGCGAACCATGTGGCGGTACCACTAGAACTGGGCGATTATCCAGAATATATCGTAGCCCTTTGTCCTGGCAATCAAGCACGGAGAGCATGCTGTAATGATGGGCCACCCAGTGGCTGATTCTACACGAACCCATCGATGATCAACATCTTGCCTTGTCATCTGTTGGTTTGATACATTTACTCAACTCTACGGCAGAGCCAGAGCAATCTTCCAACAAGTAATACCTCCTGGCTGAGGGGTTCCAAGGAAATCCTGACATCAATGCTTTGTCATTGAGATGGCACTAGGAGCATGGTTTACAGTTTGAAGGCCACCATAGGAACCCACACAATAGATTTCATGCAAGTTCAATATACTCGACTGTGAATCCAAGAGTCTACCCACCACCCACAGGATCTGTTACCTGGTGTTCCCAGGCTTTCAGATCTGGGGTTCAATGACTGTCTCAGCATGGGTTAGAAACAGTGTTTCTTTAGTCATTGCTAGCATGTGAGCAAGATGATACCCTTAAGTTCAAGAGGTTGTATCTTCATTGTTCAACTCAAGATGGCTGCTGCAGTATATGCTGAGATGACATCACTTAAGGATCTTCAGTCGTCTACTGAAATTGGTTTATCTGATGCAGCTATGCTCCTAGAGTTGGTGCAGAAGCAGCCATTTTCCAGAGGACCACAGGACAGCTCAAAGAAAGGTGTGATGTTAAACTTCCGTTTCATGAACTCTTTGTGACTTCCTGTCCATAAGGCACTAGCTGCAGGGAATTTTCCAAACCTACTCAAGATTGCAAGTAGGAGAAAATGGAAGAATGGGGAGTATTTCAAGATTATCATTCAATCAAGAAAGTCATGGGGCAGCTCACTGATCAGGAGATCAGATAGAAGGGGCTCTCTAGGAGCCCCCAATAAAAGGAAGAGGATTAGCACAGGCCAACCCTGACCCATAAAGGAAGTCTTCGGCACTACACATGATGAAGACCTTCGCCAAGGTGAAGAGAATGAATGCCCTGCCCCTATGCAACAATGTATGCTTTAGCTGAGGCTCTCTCTCCAGGGTTGTAACACTTTCACAGGAGAAACTATCTCCTCCTAGAATAGAAGTCTTAGACTTGTACTTGGGAAACCTCCTGCAGCAATCTGAACAGAGCTGTAACAGTTCTGCCTTTCCCTTCAAAGCTGCAACACTTACAAGCAGACTAAATCAAACCTGGATACCCGATGAGCAGCCAACCTATGCACCCTTAATACTCATGAAGATATGCACACCTTATTTCCGCCTATCTTGTTTAAACAACAACTTAAGAAATAAGGTGTGGGGAGAAGACAGAAAAAGTAGAGTGTTATTTAAGGGGGGAGCTACTCAAGAGTCCATGATCAACTCTTTGCGCTCATAGTGAGATAGCATACCATTCACTGAAGAGGTACTTGGTAGTGCAAAGGCACTTATCACTTGATAATCTTGAAACTGAAAACCACCAGTAGAGCAGCTGGCACAGAGGTCCTGAATCTCCTTCAAAGGGTACACTTCTGTTGACCTCCTTATCTCCATCAAGGTTCCATTTCCCAACAGAGCCATCCTGTGGACCAATCACATAGTCCTCAGGGGAATATTCAGGACCTAATCTGTGGCAATGAGTTGGGGAAGAGACAATGTAGAGTGATGTATCTGCAGTGTTTCCTGACAAGTTCCAGGAAAAATCACTTTAAATCTGATGGTCTCATGTGAGTCTGTTGTCTTCTCTACAGGCAGACAGTCCATCCAAATCTCATCAAGCATTCCAGCATATTTTAGAACTCAGCTTTCCTGTACAGGCCATCATAGGTACCCAAGCTTCATAGCCTCAGCTAGTCCTAATTCCCTCCCAAATATCTTACGTAAAAATATCATTACGGTAGGAGTTTTACGATGATGTTTCCAGTATTTGGACTTTAACGGTGTCCTAGTTAATTTTCATCCAACCAGGACAACAGTTGCTCTTGAACCCATAGCTTACTTGACCAGATCGCAATATGTAGACAATTCTCACTTTTAAAAAACTTGCTTTCCAGATCACTAATGATGTTATTTTCCTCTTGTCCTACTGGTCTCTTGTTCCCAGAATTTCTTGTTATGCTCTGGTCTCAGGCTTAGGATCCCCAAGGTTAAGTTCAGTTGTCATGGGAGCAAACATTTATACATTGATGATTTCTACACTCTTAACTCCAGTGCTAACCTCCCCGTTGATCTTGGTCAACTATCAATCTGACATGTAATGGACGCCTCAAATTGGACATGGCCCAACAGAACTATTCTTACACTGTCTTTTTCAGCCTTGTTCGATATGAGACCCTTCTTCAATTTTTGCCTCTTAATGTTTTAAGATTTCTGTCTTCTTGCTGATAGGCAAAACAAAACAAATAAATCAAAAAAGCTCCAGAACAACACGAAACAATAAAACTATGGCCTGATCTAAAGAATGAGTCAAGGTTAATTTTAGGAACAAAGTATAGACACTCGAGTAAAGTATATTGAATGGATTATGATTGGATATAAGTAGGAAACTTGAATTATCACCATACGTCGTCATGGCTCCATTCATCTGGATAGACATTAACCAGTATGTAGGTCTTCGAGAGATAGAAAGACCTACAGGCCAGACTTGATGCCTGCCACTTGTGGGCAGGAAGATGAACTTTTAGTCCAAGGATGACATTAATAAATGGACTCTAAAGCTGATGCTGATCTAACTTTTCTTTTGTTGTCTTGGAACTGGTTCTAAAGCAGTTCTAAAGCCCAAGTGGGCCTGTAGTCTGCTGGGGCCAAGCATGAATTGTACATCCTGATTCTCTAGCTTCTACCCTCTGGACAGTCTGGGATGATGATGATGGATGATGATGATGGAGGAGGAGGAGGTGAGGGTGGAAGAGGAGGAGGAGGTGGTGGTGGTGGTGGTGGTGGTGGTGGTGGTGGTGGTGGTGGTGGTGGTGTGTGTGTGTGTGTGTGTGTGTGTGTGTGTGTGTGTTTCCAATACCTTATTTTAGATGCTGCTGGGAATCAGCTCAGGGTCTCTAGTTTATGAGGTCAGCTCTCTATTTACTAAGCTGCATCCTCAGAATTCTGGTGTTGAAAAGGAAGCTTAAATTAAAAACCCTAGATCACACGCACTAGGTGCTAGATATCAGTCTCTACGCCAGTTCAAAGCACCTCAAAATGATCATCTGGCTCAGGTGCCTTTCAAGGAATTGAAAATAACCTTAGATGTGAATCTTGATAAGTGTTTAGAAGTTATAAGCTCACATTTCAGTTTTCTATTTGCAAACCTCCCCACACACACCAATAAAATTGCATGGACATACACATGGACAAAGAGATGCCACATGTCATAATACTGACTTAGGTCATCTTTCAATGAGCTTTTGAAAAATAAGATGAACGGCATTGATATAAGTCAGATATATTCTTTTGCCTTTGGATTCTTAACTTACCTAAACCCTTCTTGACATTATCTTCCTGTAGGGGACCATCCTTTGAATGACCCCAAACAATTCTTACCATTGAAAATGTCAGTGATGAGGGAGTCGGGAGCGACTCAGAAAAACTAATTAACAGAGGAAGTGTGAGGTCACAGAGAGCTGACATCACTTCTGTACCTCTAGATAAAACCTCTCATTATATGCTGTAGGCTTCTTTGGAAGACACAAGAAATGACCAAACCCTGCAACAGGCTGCACTGACATTACTGATTGAGGAAAGCAGCTGTCTCTTTGCTTGGCAGACTTGTGACTAATGGGAGGTGAGAGCTGGACCGGATGCGGTCTGAAGAGGAAGCAAGCACAAAAGAAAACAGGCTTTGGGGATCCAGCTCTGCTGTAACCATGGAAACCAGCCTGGGCTCCTTACTTGCTTTGACACTTTCCCTTCTTTCCTTTATATGACTATGATTTTTCTTTACCCATCCCTCGACCCCTCCAATTCCCCTTCTTCTGCCACTTTTAGAATTGCAGCCTCTGTCCTTGTCTTCTTCAGTCTGAAGGGGGAAGGGGCAAAAGAAGAAAACCTTCTCTGCTGTGCCCCATCCCCCTTCTTGGGCCTTCTAATCAGGATTCATCCCCACAGGAAGCTTCCACTTGGAGAAGACACAAAGCTGCTGCCTCAGGCAACTCTCCCAGTGTGGGGCCATGAAAGGATAGCTTGATTCTTGGCTGGGCACAGGCCTCAAACCCTGACACTGATGGGACAACGGCAGATATTTGGCCATGCCCCCAGAACCCAGGTTCCTGACATGCCACCAAGATCTCCATTGACATGCGCCTTGCAGTCACATAGGGCAATGCAGCTCCTCCCAAAGAGGTGTCACCTAACACAGGTAGAGGGGTGACTACAGGTCTCAACCTCAAGAGATTTCCGTATTAATGAGATACCTAAAGGCCAGAGGGCATAGCTAATTAAGTAACCCTTCTCCCTCCCTATTTAAGTCAGGCCTGCCCTTTCTTAAGTGGGGAGTGCATCCAGGCCATCTATCATCTACCATGTCAATAAAGCTCTTGGAACCTGGACTCCATCGTGTCTTTCAGGGCCCACCATGGGAAAACGTGGAGAAGATCTCAACTATGGAGCATTGCATGAAACGTGCCCCCCCCATCTTCAAACAAGCAGCCTTTCAGCCAATCGAGTAACCAAAGAATCCTTCCTGTGGGGCGCTGCCAGAGCTCTCTCTCCACCCCCACCCTTGTTTCTTTCAGCTACGGGCCAGTTGTGAGCTTGTATGCTCCTCGTCTCTGTTCTGCCAGGTCTCCCAGTGGTGTCTGAGAGCCCTTGAATGGATGCCAGTAGGTCCCTGGCCGCCTCCTGGCCCAGGGATCCCCGCTAGAGAGCCCTGCATCCCCGTGGAACCTCAGACTGAGTGAGAACTCCCCATGCTAGTGCCCGCCAAGTGCTGCGCAGAACCAACTCAGTCAAATTCCCATGCTGCTGCTATGCTGAGCTGCAGTTCCAGCCGACTGAACCGTGGTAGACACTCGGGAACAACACTGCCCAACAGAAATCCACGCCCACACCCATGTGTGAGCTAATCATTCCCCGAATCCCAGCAGAGCCAGTATCACATGTAGTAAGTCCAGGGGTTAAATCCTCTCCCTTCTAAATCCTGCTTCAGGTCCTCACAACCCAGATTGGCTAGCACAACTCACATACAACTTGGTGCTGTACACAGGGACTCACAGTGAAGGTGTGGTGGGAGAGGAGCCTTCCTCCATTACCTAGCAGGGTAGGTGAGGTGAGGTGCAAAACCAAAGTGGGGAATTGTTGGTTATGCTGGCAGTAGGGTGTGTGTGTGTGTGTGTGTGTGTGTGTGTGTGTGTGTGTGTGATCATGAACAAGGGTGGGACAGAGACAGAAGAATGACCCTGGAGATAAAGGCTGAGATTCATTTCCTCATGGGAAAGTCATTTAAATACTGCATACTTTCTTTAATACTCTTAAATATGAATACTTATATACATATGTAATTTTATGCTGATATACAAAAAATAGCATACAAACATATGCATATACACAGGTCTTGTTTTGTAGAGCTGCAGATTGAGCCCAGAGCCTATATATATATATAGGTCAATGACTCTGCTGCAGAACTATATCTTCATCCCATGTATGGAAATATTACATATTTGATGAATTTTTCCAGGCTAATAGCCAATCTCCATGTATTTTATCAAACCAAACTAGAGGAGACAAGTCCATCACTTGTTCAACACTTGCATTTCTGCTTACAAAGACAGATGTGCAGCAGCTGATCAATGTGCAGCTGTTCTGTTTGGCTTTCCCAGTCATCTGTTCTGAGCTGGGGCCTGCATATACTGTGTTTCCTGTACTTTGTAAGACAGATGAAGCTAAACACAGGAGAGCTAAAGAGGAACATTGGCAATTGGCCCTGGCATGGATGACACGGGTCTATTGGAAGCTGGATTTGAAATTTTTGTTTAAGAAGAGTTTGGGACACTGTTGGACATGAGTTAATTTCAGTCATTCTTGCCATAGGCTGTTCTGGTCACAGAACACTGTAGTCTGGTCAGTTATGTCCTTCACCCTGTCCCCTGTCCCAGCTCCAGCTCTCTGTGTATTTGATCATTACAGCTATGGCCACAATTATTATGTGCCCAGGGGAAAACGTGAATGTGATATTGGCTTGTCTTGCTTTTGAGTTTTGCCTCAAAACATTCAGCTATGTCCAAGAAGCATCAAATGGGTCACTGGGTTAAGCAAAGTGAAAAAGAAACCCAAAGCAGCCATTGCAATGGGGAAAGGGAAGAAAGGAAAGATTTTTGAGGTAATACTGGGTCTTTTCTCCTCCCATTGCATGCTAGGTAGAAAATCTTTAGCAGAGGAAACACAAATTAAAGCTACTTTGATATCTCACCTTGCTCCAGTCAGACTGGTCAAGATGAAGAAGAATGACATCTCATGCTGCTGAAAATGTAAAGTGAGAGGATCACAATACCCACTCCTCCATTGCTGGTGGAGACAAGTTAGGACAGCTACTGTGGACACCAGTGTGGCAGTTACTAGGGAAGCTGGCAATAGATATACCTCAAGACCCAGCTACACCACTCTTGGGCATGTACCCAAAGCACTCTACATTCTATCACAGAGACACTTATTCAACCATGTTCACTACTGCTCTATTCATAATAGCCAGAAACTGGAAGCAGCCTAGATATTCTTCAACAGATGAATGGGTCATATATATGTGGTACATTTATATAATAGAATTATTATCCAGTTGTTTAAAAAAACATTAAATTAGCAGGTAAATGGATGGAACTAGAAGGAAAAATCATCCTAATTGAGGCAACCGACACCCAAATATCAAATATGGTATTTATGCTCTTATATGTGTGTGTTAGTTAGGGCTTCCATTGCTATGAAGAGACAACATAACCAAGGCAATTCTTATAAAGGCAAACATTTAATCGGGGGTGGTTTACAGGTTCAAAGATTATTCTATTATCATAGCAGGAAGCATGGCAGCATGCAGGCAGACATGGTGCTGAAGAAGGAGCTGAGAGTGCTGCATCTTGATTCGAAGGCAACCAGGAGAAACTGGCATCCTCAGCAGCTAGTAGGAAGCTCTCTTCCATAATGGGTGGAGCCTGACATAGGAGGAGACCTCCAAAGTCCATCCACACAGTGACACACTTCCTCCAACAAAACCACACCTCCTAATATACCATTCCCTTTGGGCCAAGCGTATTCAAACCACCACAATGTGGATTTTAGCTTTTAAATATTCTATAGGCTTACTACTATCTGAATAACCACAGCAGTTAGGTATAGAGGAAGAAACTGGCAAAGGGAGTATCTCCCAAGGAAGGGGAAATAGAATACATAGTTAAAGAGTAATGAGGATTGGGGGTAAGAAAGATGTGGGTAAGGAAAGGAATACAGAGAGAGATAGTTAACAGAAATGGCCATTTGAGGGGCTGTATGGAAACCTATAACAATAGAAGCTTCTTAAAATATATACATCTATGAGAGAAATCAAAAAGAAACCATCAAATTACGAGGAGACATAGCCCCAACTAGACATCTCTAACTACCAATACTGGGTTACACTAACTGAATTGTTGGCCAAAGAGGCCCCATGGAAACCCCTAAAGAACCCAGGCTATGCCCAAAACTGTTGGTTGCTCTCCACAAACTGATGGTATGGCCCTGTTGCTAAAGAAAAGACATATTCCATTGATCACTGAGAAGCTGAGCTGGTGATTAACCAGAACCTTCACCCTACTGGCTGGAGCTCATGGTATTAGAGGGTACTCTGCATATTCCAGGGCAGGAAGGTAAACATCAACATTGCAACAAACCCTTTGATTTGTAGGTGACCTGCCTGCATGACACAATGGCACAATAATGGCCCAGACACTGTGGTAGTGACCAACCTCTCTCTAATTGGATTTAAGGCTCACTCCAAGAGATGGAGCTCATGACTGACACTGCTTAGGTGGCCAAGGATCTAAAACAATATAGGTCATGGACCTAGGAGAAAAGCAAATCTATTGTTTTGCTAAAGGAACAAAAACTGGTTCCTAATAATATTCTGCAATACCCACACATCAGTGTCACACTTGGCCATCATTAGAGAAGATTTCTCCTTCCGTAGATGGGAACTACAGGGATTCACATCTGGACAGTGTGCAGAGAGCTGAGATCTTGGACCACTCAGTCCAAATGGGATGTCTTCCTAAAATCCCTCCCTTCAGGGCTCAAGAAACTTTGAAGAAGAGGAGGGAGAACGAGCATGAATCAGAAGGGATGGAGGTTATCAAGAAAACAAGGCCCTCTAAAACACCATACACAAACTGCACGCAAGCTCTCAGAGGCTGTGGCAACAATCGTACTGCCAGCTCAGATCCAAACCAGGCCCAAACCCAATGCTTAGATGATAGGTGTGTGAGCTGCCATCCCCAACCATGACGCTAGCTCTGATTAACAACTGCTTACGAATAAAAAATTAGTTTCTCTAAGGGAGTCTGACTGGAAATACAAACCACATTTAAGGGCAGGCACCATGCCCTGAAGTATATAGCCAATACCAAAAAAACTCAGAGGTAGTTTTTGGAGATTTTTTTTTAACTTACTGATCTTTTGCTTGTATATTATGGTTTCTGATGTTGTGCTTTTTCTTACTTTTTATTGTTATTATTTTTAGTTTATTCATCTCATTTTATCCTTGTTTGTCTTTTTATTTGTCTGTTTGTGTTTTTTTATTTTTTTTTTCAAGAGATAAAGAAGGCATGGACTTGGAAGGGCCTAGAGGATCTGGCAGGAGATAAGGGGAGAGAAACCATTATCAGCATATCCTCTAAGAAAATTATTTTATTTTCAATAAAAAATAAAATTAAGAAAAAAGAAAACAGGTTATTTAAATTTCAACAGAACCCATGCCAAATGTGTTCATTCCTATATGCCTTCAGAACTGATCTTTGCACCCTGGAGAGACTCTGGGGGTGGGGGTGGAGGAACAGGACTTGTTGATTGTCATGGTAAGTTTTCTGCATGTAAAGTCACTTACCTTCTTGATATGATGGGGCTACCGTGAGCAGACGGTTTTCAAGTCAGAGGGGCATACGATTCACTCCATAGAAGAACTTTAAATGAACAATTTATAATCATAGCCAGGATGGCTGGAAGTGAGACCCTCTTCAGTGCAGCTGTGCTTTTGTTGGATTTTAAAACACTGTAATGGACAGGTGGGATAAAAAGTGGGACCTGTGGGTCTCAGGCAGGAGGTTGACACTTGGGAGACTTGAGTGTAATCGAAAGCACACAGGCAGGCATGGAATTGTGGCAGGAGAGCTACGAAAAGCTGAAGGAAAGCAGAGTGGGTGGGGCCTCATGAACCTCACTGTCACCGACTGGGGCATGAGGAAGGAGCTGCCAAGAGAGAAGCAGCTCTGGAGATCCAGGAGAAAGATGCTGGAAGCCTGAAGCTCCAGAAACGCACACCAGGTTTACTCACAGTTCTTCCGACTAGTTCTTAACACACGTGGTACGCAACAGCCAGCTGAAACTAAATGGGTGGTGAGCCAGTGGAGAAGAGAGTGAAGCTATTGCCGGGTAAGTTTGGTTCTGAATGATGGACAGCAAATAGATGAAGGTCAGCTAAAGGAACACATGCAGTCAAGATTAGAATGGTCAGTAAATTATGCGTGCACCACGAAAGCCCGAATTATATTATGTAAATGGATTCAAGTATTAAAATGAGTCTGCTGCCTTTCTCTTTCTACCTGCTTTTAAGGAACCCACGCTTTTTATTAAAGCCACTGCTCCTCCGCATTCTAATCTGTAATACAGGAAGTGAAGTAGGTTCTCATGGCAGGCACTTAAAGCACTGGGCTGCACTCAGTCCTAGCCATCCCCTTCAAACAGGTGATGGGTGGTGGCACACCTGGTAACGATTTGACTGTGAAATGTGCTTATTTGACATAAGTTGCAAGAATCCTTAAAATACAAAACACAGAGGAGAGGAAGGAAGCACAGCAAGGTTTGCTGTTGGAATGCTACACCTAGATTTATGCAAGCTGATTGTGCTGCTGGACAGGGAAATAAAAACAAAAATAACAAAACCAAAACAATCCATCACACACATTATCTCTAGAACTTTCCAATGGCCACAGGAAGCAATATGCAAGATAAGCACAAGAATCATCATGACTTTAGGAAAGGTGCCTGAGATGTTCAGGGAGACTAGCTCATCGAGATACAGAGACCCAGGAAAGCTGTCTCCTAGGAAATCTAACAGGGAGAACTGAGACTCAAAGGCAGCACCCCCAGCAATCCCTTCTCCAGTGAAATGGTATGTTCTGTGCACCTGTTTCTCATGTCACTTGGGAGGATAACAAGAAACATCTAAGTAGCATCTAAGTAGAGCAAGCAGGGGAGAGAAAAGCAATTTCCACATACCCAAGCTAGCTCTTCAGATGACTGTGCCTGCCTCTTTGCAAGAAAGGTATTTGTTTTCTCTGGTAAATGAGACACGGTCTTTTTTGTATTTTCACAAACATGATACACACTTAGTACAAAATGGTAACAATCCTGATAAAATTCATAAACACAAAAGTATAATTTTCAATAATCCTATTCTTCAAAAAAGACAACCACTGATTTTACTTATTCATTTATTTTATAACCATGCCAAAGTTTTTCCTTTTGATTGTTCTATGCGTGTATGCATTGACTTGTGTATATTTACAAAATGGCATCAAAACCCACTGTTGTAGTTTGAGTGAGAAACATCCCCCACAGGCTCCTGTGTTTGAGCACCTGGTCACCAGATATAGGCATTATTCAGGGAAGCCACAGAACCCTTCAGATGTGGCACCTAGGTAGTGGAAGCAGGTGGCTAGGGTCAGGCCTCTAAGGTTATGCTTGCTTCTCGTTCCCACCTGTGCCCTCTATTGCTTGTCAGTCTTGGTGTGAAGAGTACCACCCTCCACTCCCACTGTCATAAACAGAGATGCTTCTTGTCACCAGGCCTCCCCTGCCATGATGGGCTAACTTCCTCTGAACTGAAGAGCCAAGATAAAGCCTTCTTCCCTTAAGTTTCATCTGCTAAGTATTTTGTCATAATGCCAAGACAGTAACCAACATACCCAGCTAAGGTTAAAAGCGTCTGCTCCTAATAAATGGGTAGGCTTAAAATACTTAGTGAACTTACCATTGTATTGTATATTTTTTGAGTATTATCAATTGTTTCACTATTGAAAATGAAGCATCAATGAATTTCCTACAAAATTTTAACTCCTTTCAAAATTCCTTTGAGACCTCTTCTCGTTCCTTTCCTCCATGCCCCCACTCCCACATTAGATCTAGTAAATTGACTCCATTTAAAAAAATCTTCCTTAGCTTCAACTGTTATCTTTTTTTTTCTTCCTCAAGGCCATGTCTCTCCAGGTGACTCATTCCTTGGAAGGCAACAGTTCCCAGCAGACCAAGTGTCACTCGGCACTTAAACTTTGGAGATTACTCTCCCAGTGAACATTCATTTCCTTGGCCATCACGTACCTCTAACAATACACCAGATTTTCAAAACTGAATATGGCAGTCAGAATGATGAATATGGTCCACACAGACTCATATGGAGTGGCATTATTAGAGGTGTGTCCTGTTGAAGAAAGTGTGACACTGGGGGCAGACTTTGAGGTTTCAGAAGCTCAAGCCAGGCCTAGTGGCTCACTCTCTCTTCATGTTGCCTTCCAATTCAGAATGGTTGCCACCATGTTTGCCTGTGGGCCACCATGCTTCCCTCCATGATGACAATGAACTAACTCTGAACTGTAAGCCAGTCCTAATTAAATGTTGTCTTTTATAAGAGTTGCCTTGGTCATGGTGTTTCTTCACAGCAATAAAATCCTAAGACAGTAGGAGTCAGGAGGCCAGGTGAGGGAGGGGTCTTATACCAGAGATAGCAAGTGAGTATGATTTAATGCTTAGTTTTAACTATAACCTTAACGTAACCCAGCATCTTCTGGTTAAAAAAAAAAAATGTCTCGATGAAGGATTTCCTGTGTTAGGTTGGGCATGCCTTGACTGCGAAAAGACCCAGCCTGAAAGTAGGCATACCATTTCTGAGTTTGGGGCTCTACATTGTTTAAGAATAGAGAAAGCTAAATGAACAATTTCAGAGATTACTCTCCCAGGGAACATTCATTTATAGACATGTGGAGTTAGATGAACAGTGTTTATAGACATGAGTTTACCTCTCTTTTCTCTTGACCATGGGTGTAAGGTAAGTAGCTACCTTGGGTCGCTGCTACTGTGCGATTCCCCTGTAGTGATGAACAGTAACCAGGATGATGAGCTAAAAATGTCGACTTTATCTCAGGAATTGCTTTTTTTCAGGCTGTTATATCACAGCAATAGAAATAAACCTTGGACAGTTGGCTGTGTAGAAACTGAGCCAGGGGTGAAAGGTCACAGAGACATCTGGAATAGATGGAGCTCTTGGAGCACGCTGGCTCGGGAAGAGTTGGGAGCCCAGTTGGTTGGCCTTGGCTCTGGGATCTAGGACTGCTTGTGTGTGACCTTGGACCTTGGGCAACAAATCTCTCTGTTTCTGTTTCCTCAAATTAGAATGAGATTTTTAAAAAACAAAAAAACAAAAAAAAAAAACAAAAAACAAACAAACAAAAAAAAGCTATGAAGTCTAAACAGATGAGAAATATAAAGTCCTTAGACCAAGGCTGGGTTACAGTCCACCCAAGTACAGTGGTTCCTTCATGTCCGCAAAGGGTTGATTCCAGGACACTCTGAGGTACCCAATCTTAGACACTCAGGTCCTCCATATAAAGTAGCATGGCATTTCCACCTGTGATTATTCCCATGCTTTAAACTATCTCCAGATTATTTCTAATAGCAGACACAATATAAATATCATATAAGTACTTATACTTTTTGTTGAGCAAATAATGGCAAAAAAGTAAGTACATACTTGATGCAAACATGTTTTCCCCGAGTGTGTGTGTGTGTGTGTGTGTGTGTGTGTGTGTGTGTGTGTGTGTGTTATGTGGTGGGCTGAGGACAATCTCAGTGTACTGTTCCTCAGGCACTTTTTTTATGAGACAGAGGTTCTCACTGGCTTCGAACTTCTCAAATAAGCTCAGCAAGCCTCAGAGAACCATTTGTCTCTGCTTCTCCAGTGCTGGGATTATAAGTGGGCACTACCATATTCAGCTTTTAGTTAAAAACATGGTTTCTGGAGCTTGAATTCAAACCTCCCTACATTTAAGGCAAGCATTTTACCAACCAAACTATCTTCTCAACACTTCCAAATAGGTTTGACTAGTGTTGATTGAAACTTTGGATGAGACATACCCCCCCCCCATGAATACAGAGAGCCAAGTGTCTATTTTATAAAGTAAGTGTAATCCACTCTCAGCTCATCATTCTGTGAAAACACTCAAGCCCTCTAGGCTTTATGTCTCAATTACAGTGAGGTCACACCTAGGGCTTGCCAAGGTCAGGGCCCATTTGTTCCATGACAACCTTCATCCAGGTATGGACCTGCTGTTGTGGTCCAAGATTGATTTCTGTTCAACACAAGTTCGAAAGTACCATTAAAAGTATGTTAATTCTATCATCGTAGAAATCAGTGTTTATTTAAATTAATTTAATAGATCAGAAATTAGCATGAGAAAGAGTCGTTTATGGGGACTGGGTTTCGTGAGAGACCCTGGCTTAGAAAAATATGGTGGATAAGCCATTGAGGAGAATATTGAGTGTCAGTTTCTGACTTCCACATGCATGTGTGTGTCACACACACACACACACACACACACACACACACACACACCAGAAATTGTTACTGTTGGTAGATTTAAAATAGATCAAACCTTTTGCGTACTAGAGAACCTGAATATTACCAAGTCACTTGATATCAAGTGTAACTATTTTATCTGAGTTTTAATTTTTTTTTCAACTTTGTTTGAAAACAAATGACTTCACAGACATCACAGGAGGAAAGAAGATGCTCCATGAGAGCCTCACAGGACAGAGAAACATTTCAAAGCGGGTCCTCACTCTGCAGCTGAGTTTTCTAGGCTCTTTCCCAAATCCGCCTAATAAATCAGTTTTATTATTTTTTGGTGAAGAGAGACCCAATAATATCCACCTTTGTTCACATACAGAAGTACATTCTAGAAACATCCTGGTGAGTGCTTATACACAATGATCTTTCTATGTTTCATGTGGCCTGCCACAGAGCCATTACCAGCTGCTCCAGGAAGACTAAACACACACACACACACACACACACACACACACGTCCACAAATATACAATTTTAACTCATTAATTCCTTCTGGGAATTTATTCTGGGCTACAGTGGCTTCATCCTTGGTGAAATATGAAGCAATCGGCCTCACAGTCAGCTCTACCCAGAACTGTAGAGCACCCTTGCCACCGTGCGTGGAAAACGATGGCCTTTTAGAGGCTACTCTACAATTCTCTACAGACAGTCCCTTGGGGCAAGGTTTAACTTTTCTTTCTTTTGTTTTTCTTCTTTAAAAGGTCTGGCAGACAACACCCCTTGATTATGATCTAAATGTAGTATGATTGTGCATGGGAACCAAATGTCAGTTCTTCTCAGAACAAGAAGAAATGAGCCGTCCATCTCCTTTGGGGAAGAAACATTAGGGTTTTCATTAGTCAGGGGATTAAATGCATGAGCAAACACAGAAAGCACAATCTGGGAGGTGCTGTCCCGCTGATAGCCAATCAAGCGGCTCAACAACATTAACAAAACAAGTCAGTCAAAAATTCTACGTTTAACCAGGAAAGTTTTCTGACAGATAAGAAGGTATTTGTAGGGTCCAAGGAGATGGTGCAGTCAGTAAAATGCTTGCACTTAAGCGCCTGGACCTGAGTTAGTTCTCCAGAACTCACATTTTTTTTAAAAAAAAAAAAAGGCCAAATGTGGTAAAACTGCAATCTCAGCACAGAGACTGGAGCATCCATGGGATTTGCTGGCCAGGCATCCTAGCCCATCTGGTGAGCTCTAGGCCAATGGTTCTCAACCTGTGGGTCTCAACCCTTTGTGGGTTGGGTCACAGGGGTCACATATCAGATATCCTGCATATCAGTTATCTACATTACAACTCATCGCAGTTATAAAATTACAGTTATGAAAGAGTAACAACAACAACAACAAAAATGTATGGTTGGGGAGGTCACCAAACACGAGGGATGCTAAAAGGCCTGCAGAATGAAGACGGTTGAGAACCATTGCTCTAAGTCAACAGGATATCCCATCTGCCTACCTTTGGGATCCTTTCCTCCTATTGGGTTGCCTCATCCAGCCTTAATAGGAGAGGAGGTACTTCGTTTTATTGCAACTTGTTATGCCGTGTCTGATTGACATCCATGGGATCCCTGCCCTTTTCTGAAAAAAAAATATGAAGGAAGAGTGGCTGGAAGTGTGTGTGTGTGTGTGTGTGTGTGTGTGTGTGTGTGTGTGTGTGTCTGTGTCTGTGTTGTGGGGGTGAGATGGGGGAACTGGGAGGAGAGAAAGAAGGGAAAACTGCAATGAGGATATAAAAAATATTAATTTTAATTAAAATAAAATACCAAGGTAAGCTGCTCCCGGAGAACAGTCCTGAGGTTGATTGTCTTCCACAGGCACATACGTGCACACACAAATATACCATGTGTACACAAGTTCACACATAAAAATTAAAAAAAAATAACCTGCCTGCAAGATGCACAGGAATAAAGATGGATCAGAAGTTGAAGGAATGGCCAACCAATGACTCTCCCAACTTGAGACCTATCCCATGGGAGAGAGCCAACCTCCGACACTATTAATGATACTCTGCTATGCTTGCAGACAGGAGCCTAGCATAACTGTCTCCTGAGAGGCTTCATCCAGCAGCTGATGGATAGATGCAAAGACCCACAGCCAACAATAGACAGAGCTCAGGTAGACTTGTGGAAGAATGGGGACTTGATTGAGGGGACCTGAGGAGGTCAAAGACACCACAAGAAGATCTGCAGAGTCAATTAACCTGGGCCTATGTGGGTCATCGAGACTGAACCACCAACCAAAGAGCATGCAGGAGATGGACCTAGGTCCCCTACACATATGTAGCAGATGTGCAGCTTGGTCTCCATGTGGATCCCCTAAGTGGAGCTGGGGATATCTCTGACTCTGCTGCCTGCCTGTGGATTGGTCCCTGTTCCCTAGCTAGACTGCCTTGTTGGGCCTTAGTGAGAGAAGATATGCTTAGTTCTGCTGCTCCTTGATGTGCCAAGACAGGTTGGTGTCATGTAGAGGAGAGGGGTGGGAGGTTGGAGGGGGCTTCTCCTTCTCCCAGAGAAGAGGAGGGGAGAGTAGGGGGATGGGCTTGTGAGGGTGGGACTGGGAAGAGAGGAGAGACAGGGGTTACAATCAAGATATAAAGTAAATTAATTAATTAATTAATTAATAAAAACACTTTAAAAAAAGAACTGGTAGAAATTCTCCACTGAAAAAATTAAATCATCTTATTAAAGCTGTATGTACACTCCCATGTTTATTGCAGTTGTGCTCCTTTTAGCCAAGGAAGAATCAACCAAAATGCCCCTAGATAAAAGAATGGATAAAGAAAATAGTACATACATGCAATGGGCTATTTACTCATCAAACAATATTAATGAGGTCCTGTCATTTGAAACAAAATGGATGTGCCTCAACAGAACTCTGTTAAGTGAAACAAGCCAGGCACAGATAGATAGACAGATAGACACTGTCTTTACTTACATTTGGAAGCTTAAAACATTGATTATGGTTACTTACAGTTGTGGTTACCAGAGGCTAGGAAAAGCGGTGTGGAGAGAGCTCAGGAGGAGGTTGGATGGTGGCTACCCAACATAGTTATATAGAAAGAATACATTCTATGGGTCTATAACAGAGAAGAATCATTACAGTGTATCATAACCTGATGTACATTTCACAAGCAGCCAGAATAAAGCAGCTTGAAGTCTGCAAACACAAGAGAATGCTAAGACAGTGGAAATTGTCGATCCATACACATTATGGACACCAATTGAAATACCATACTGTGCTTTACAAATAGATAAATCACCAGCTAAACATTTTTAGCACCTTAAGGCTGCAGCTTTCTCAATCCCTTGCTCAGGATGAGTGCACAGTAGCCTTCTGATGTTTGGTGAGCAGCCTCATTTTAAAGGTGATTTCAATAGGTGAAATCAATAGGTGATTTCATTGCTCAGCTCCAGGAAGCAAAGTCAACATGCCCACTTGACATAGGACACTCACGAATGTGACTAAAAGGTGTATGTGTGTGGTGGTGGTGGGGGACTTCTATTGCCCAGGTGTCCAAGGCTCACAGATAAGGGTGGGTGGTGGAGACAGGTGCCACCCACACAAATCCCAGGGTAAGCGTAAGGATGTGAATTATGGACAGAACTGCTCACCACACACAGGCTCTATCAGTGACAGCGTGTAGATGCACACAAAGGTCTTTGTGGGTTCCTATGTGCATCTGCGATTAACCAAGAATAGGGGCCTCTGTCTCTGTGAGATGTGGAGGAATGGCTGCCCAGAGGCAGCCGAGAGGGGAAGATACCCAGCTCAGGAAGATTTCAGCACCTTGTCCTTTGGGAAGGCTTTGACAAATGAGAATGAAGGCTGCTTGCCTGCATAGCTGAGTCCCTCGTTGCTTGACGTGGCTTTACAGAGATCTTTCATCAGGAAGCTAATGAATCACAACAGCCCATCTCTGCAAGAACAGTAGGTTTGGGAACTGTTCGACTGAGGCATTCAAAATATTTCTTGCAACATGGAACGGTGATTTTTCTTAAATAAAAAAAAAGATGTTATTTATTTAATTTGGGACCTCATGCTGCTAAGAACCTGTGTCTAAATAGCCTTAGACTACGGGGGAGAACGTATTACTGTTATTCTACTAAGTGAATAAAGTATTAAACTGACTCCTAATGACTCATAATTATACCCATAGATTAGTGCACCTTTCGCGCCTCATCAGAGGAGCTTTTATTTGCAATAAATGGTGATTAATACAGATATTTATGACTTGTCAAGGTACAGAGAACGTAATAGAACACTCATCTCTAAATGAGACATCTGTATCATACCTCTTCTTCCAAGACCCAGGGATCACAACAGAAGAGGGGTGTCAAAGACGCTAAGAGCCAGAGACAGTGGATGACTATAATCAAAGAGTATTTTCAGGACACAGCAAGACAGTTGCATACATGAATTCCAAGAAATTATGACATCATGCTCAAGACCTGTGCAATCCCAAGCCAGACAAAATTTCAGCATGGAGGTAGGGTGGTTATAATATCCTACTCCTAGCCAAGAAACTATTGGTGTCTTATAGATGTTGGAAAAGGAAGAGTTCGTTTTATGTGTGCAGCCTTTGCTACACAAGGTCATATGTCCCAGAATCTGTAGATGGCACAAGTTTGTCTCAATAGGCACTTAAGAAGACATAAAAAGTTGGGTCAGTAAGGAGGTGGTGACGAATCTGGAAGGAGTTAATACAGCATTGCATGTGATCGAAATGCATTGTATGAAACTTTCAATGAAGTTTTAAAAAGGAGAGAAAAAGAAAGAAAGAAAGAAAGAAAGAAAGAAAGAAAGAAAGAAAGAAAGAAAG
>JADRCG010010368.1:321949-336577 GCA_019844195.1 Rhabdomys dilectus
AAGAAAGAAAGAAAGAAAGAAAGAAAGAAAGAAAGAAAGAAAGAAAGGAGGGGAGGAAGGAAAGAAGGAAGGAAGAAAGGAAGAGAGAAATAAAGAAGCTATTTTCCATCACCCTCAGTTGGCAGGTAAGTTGATAACTGGGACTTCTGGTTTTGTTGCCATTCTTAGGAATAACCTTGTCCTGAGCCCTGTTCCTGTGGTATTTGCTACAATGGTGATCATAACCCTCAGTTCAATTCTGGAAAGTATGACTTTAAACTATATAGGCATGAGAACCACTTAGAAACACAGCAGGATATTTTTCCTGCCCCTCTGTCAGCCTTTGCTTGGTTCTAGAGTCACTGAAGTCCTCTTGCTGGCCCAGGTTCCTTCCTTAGCACCAGCCTGTCTCCATACCTATGACCCAGAGTCAACACCAGGGCCCATGTGTGGCCACTGGGCTGTCGAATGCCAAGTAGCCACCCATTTTTTTGGATTGTTTCCTAATGTCTGTGATTCCTGGCAACTGCAGAGGGCTTCCAGGGACAGGGCTTAATGGTAGGGCGGAAGAGGGAGGGGAGGAAAGAAATGTGGAGTCTGCTGACATGCTGGAAAAGGCTGCCCGGAGGTTCCTGAATCAGTGGAAGGACACCTTCCTTCCCGTCCCTCTCCAGCGCCAGTGCTGGGGTCAGCAGTTCATGCATAAGAAATCAGGATTCTCTGAAGTCACTCATGCTGCCTAAATGTAAACTGACAGCCAGGGGCCCAGCCCCCTGTAGGTAGGTGAAGGTCACTCTTCTGTATCAAGCACACTTGACAGTAGCTCAAAGGGCAGCTAGCGAATGAATAAATGAGTCATTTGCCTTGATTTCACACTACCTGGTGTTATCCTGACAAATTTGCATGGCTTTCCCTGAACAAGCCATAGAGTGGGCCTTGTGTATTATGGACCTTTCTGTTCTGTTGTTTGTCAGATTCAAAGATGAAAGGGAAACAGACCTGTGGAGGAGAGGTGTTTGCATTCCATGAGGAGGAAGGAGGGAAACCATGTTAGTTGTCCCTGGGGTTAAGAACCTGGTGTGGGTCTCTTCCTTCCCTCCATATTCCGTTCCCTTGAATTGTCTTCTCTCCAAGGGTGGCTGGCTCTGGGAGGTGAGAAAATGAGAATTGTAGTCAGTTATCTATCTAATCATAGGCACTGTGAAGATTGGGAGAGGCTCCAGGTAAGCTGAGGCATTGGCCAAGAGCTAGGCTGAGCTTGGTAAATCTGTTCCGTGGATGACAGAGCTGGCCACACAAGATAGACAACACCTGGATGCACACTGGAACGTTCATTCAGTCGGTACAGTGCTTGCTGCTGATATGAGGAGAAGGCTGACTCCAGGCTGAGACTGGTGGATGGAGAAGCATGTATGTTCACACAAAACAGGGTTGGAAGATATTAGTCATTTACATGGTAATCAACTTTCTCCCCTATTTCCAGACTCTGCTAAAAGCCATAAGGATGCTCCCCCCCAGGAGGGTCAAAAGTTCTATGTGTAGTCAGGATGCTAATTTAGCCTCAAAAACCTTGCAATCATTAATGATCACCTGTAAAAATAATTAAATCTGTTTTTTCCTTTCCTAACTCCAGCTTTTGGAATGACATTTCTGAGACTAATTATTTATTAATAACTACCTAGGCCATAAACTTTGGCTCCTACCCTGACTAGTTCATAACTTATTTAAACCACTGAAACTATACTGTGTCTACCACTTGGTTAGTTACCTCTCTTCAGTCCCTGTACCCTTCTTCCTTCGTGTCTTCCACATAAAGGTGTCTCTTTAAATCACCCTTATTCTGTCCTGAGTTCATTTCTTCACTGTTTTCCGTCCGTCTCTTTGTGACTCTTCAGATGGCTCTCTCTTGAATCTCTCTGAATTCACCTACTTGCTGGTTTACATCTGTTGCCTGAATCCATCTCATGAGTGCTCTTGAATCTCTGTTTTATACTCTCACTATTTCCCAGAATCCTCTCTTTTTCTCCCATTGTCCCACCTCCTCTTTCCTGCCTCAGCTCATTGGCCACTGGCTTTTTTATTGACAGGTGATGCTTATAAGAGATTCTCTCTACTATCACCTATAAAGAATTCACAGGGATGATGTTGTGTGTGTGTGTGTGTGTGTGTGTGTGTGTTCGCGCGCACGCGTGCGCGCATGTGTGTGTTGGGGGCAGGAGAGTACTTGGCCATATTTACTGGAGTTCCAAAATTTTTCAGTCATGCATACATATGTTTTCATTGAATATCAGATTAGATGGCTAGGTGTGCAAAAGACCAACAAGATCTTTTTAGTTTAGTGTTTACTAATCCCCAAGGCATATGGTATGGAAGCCACTCAGAGCAGATACCATCTCTACATGTGAACAGGACCCCAGAGTGCCACCACCGAGACCCATGAAAATGGCTGCCAAAGTGACAAGGTGGAAACCCTGCATTTATCCTTCAACTCCAGGAAATCCTGAAAGGGACTTCCTGCACAACACAGCCCTCCCTCCTACCTGGCATGAGCAAGGTTTTGTGAAAGAGTATTAACAACTTTTCTCACTGCTGTGACCAAGTATTTGACAAGAAAGAGGGAGGACCTCTGTTGTGACTGGAGAGCCATATGAAGCACCTGCTCACTTTACATGTATAGTAAGAAAACAGAGAGCACATGAGGAGTCCAACAGGGTTATAAAACCTCAAGCCCCTCCCCACATGACCTACTTCCTCCAGTAAGACCCCACCTCTTAAAGCAGTAGTACTCAACATGAGGAATGAGATTCCTTTGGGGGGTTGAATATCAGACATCCTGCATATCAGATATTTACATTATGCTTTATAACAGTAACAAAATTACAGTTATGTAGTAGCAACAAAATAATTTTATGGCTGGAGGTCACCACAATATGAGGAACTGTATTAAAGGGTCTCAGTGTTAGAAAGGTTGAGAACCTTTAGGACTTACAGATTTTACAACCTTCCCAGACAGCTGGGGACCAAGTGTTTAAACACAGGAGCCCACGAGGGACATTTCACATTCAAATCACAACAGGGAAGAAATTAAATTTACATGCAGCTCCCTCTCAGCAGGTGAGGATTCAGTTCATGGTAGAGGGACATGCCGCCTATAGAAACTCAAGTCAAGACGCGTGTCTTTTGCTCTTGTATTCTACATATGGGCCAAAGTAAGCCTTTATTCTTTGCTGGTGTATGGCCTTGGGTGTTTTGTTATACTAACATGGAGCTGATAATAGATATAATGGGACAAACAAAATAATTGACCACTAGACATTTCAATATCTCCCCAAAAGTAAGTTCCAAAATCCTCAGAAACATGTTATGCATTTGAGGTGATAGATATGTTAATTTATTTGATTTAATAAGTCTTCGTTGTATTAAACAAACTTAGCATCACTTCATGCCCCCTAGAGTAGTTATAAAATCAGTGAAAACATATATGTACTTGTAATAAAAAGAGCAGATTCTTCTGAAATGCTCAGAAAAGGCCAAGCACTATTTTTTGAAGTGCTTTATATTCATTTATTTAACCTCACAAAAAGCCTCTGAAGTTAATACTTGTGGAGTTTGGTCTATGGCTATGTATTATAATGTTAAATTCTGTACCAGGAGGTCTAGGCCTATAAGTCACTTCTCATGTCTACAAGTTTTTGCTGTTTTTTGTCTACAAGTCTTTGTTACTTGATTGAAAACTACTGGTTAAATAAAATTGGTGACACCCAATTACTGGAGAGATTAGAGGTAGGTGGGTTTGGCGTGACTTGGTTGGAGGAGGAAGAATGAAAAGGGAGGAGGAAGCCACAATGAGGAAAGATGGACCATGAGCATGAGCGCATGGCCAGGAGAAACAGCAAGTATCTAGGGTACACCACAGGGGAGGTAGCCAGGCCAGCAGTTAAAAGAGTAGATTAGAGGTGACCCCAGTAATTGTCAAAGCCAAATAAAATAACCATAGTCTGAGTCTCATTTATTTGTAAGCTAGTCAGGGATAAGCTTAAATTGTTAGTACTACAAATACTATTCTTCACATTTGGTAAATGATGAAGCTGTGGCACAGAGAGGGTCAGTAATTCACCCCATGTCACACAGTTCCCAGGAGGCAGAGCTGGAAATCAAGCTCAGAGATTCTGTCTGCTTCACGGGTGTTGGCTTTCAGGTATGATGTTGTTCCCACTGTCATCCTAGGTTGTGCTGTAGCAGCTCTGTTCTCCTGGTCCTGGATCTCCCACTCAAACCTGAAGTCCATTAGATCCTGCATCACTGTGGGATAGAGGGCTGAGTCCTCTCAGTAATTGGGGAAGCCATAGATTCGACGGGCAATCAATACTCTATCCTGATAAAGCCTGGATTCCAGGACCTAATTCTGCCTTTTTGTTGTTTGTCACTGAATTCTCCCTTATCTCGATTGTCTGGTTCATATAGACAAGCTCCTGGCTTTCCTCTATTTAAAAAGTTCTGGATGAGACGTCAGTAAACAGTTCAGTAAGTGGCCAGATGCTGCGGAAGTGGAAACAGCTGGCTGAGCCCGTGCAGGGGAGGAGGCCGGGTTGTTTTTATAAGGGGGAGTCACTGGAAATGTTTCAAGGGTGGCCTGGAGTGTCCCCCTTGCTCCCATAGGATCCAGAACCCTGCCCCTCCCCACCCCCTCTTCCTCTCTCCATCCCCCTTCTCTCTGCCCCTGCCTCATTGAGGAAAAGCATGCATGAGCCATCCTCCCCACCTCCTCCACCCTCTCTTACTCAGACTTGAGGGAGGAGGTGGCTGTCACAGTTGCTGTCATCTCAGACCATCTAGGACTCAGCAATGAAAGGAACAGTTGCTGTTGTCCACAGTGTCTGTGGCTGCGGGGTCAATGTCTCACCGCCTCACTCCCTAAGCAGATGCTGGAGAATGTTCATGAATTCAGCAGCTCAGGCTGACAACAGTCTGGAGAGATGACTATCAACTGATGAGGAAAGGAAGAAGGCAGGGAGTGATACAAGCAAGGCAATTCGTGCTAGCCCTTGATTGGGATTACAGTGACAGTGTGGAGCTAAAATCTCCCTTGTCATTAATAACGCAGTAACATGTACTCAACCACAGCAGTACAAAACTACCCTTCCATTCAGGCACTGACTCTTTAGTCACACTAACTTCTCCCAGCCTCCTAACAGCAGACATACATGCATGTATGTATGTATGTATGTATGTATGTATGTATGTATGTATGTATATGTGCATTATTGATAATTTTTATTCCTATATGTTATATAAATGAGGAAACAAAGACACAGAGAGGGAAAGTCTCTTGCTTAGACACACAGAGTAAGCAAATAACTGGGGCTCACTGTGGAGGCCAGGGGCACGAGATCTTCTGCAGCTAGAACTACAGACAGTTGTGAGCCATGTAATATGGGTGCTGGGAACTAAACTCAGGTCCTCTTGAAGAGCAGCAAGTGCTCTTAACCACTGAGGCATCTCTCCAGCCCCCTCAGCTGCAGTTTGAAAAACCTGTCCTTCTGGCTTGTACAATTGTCATATGATATGGTAGACAGCATGTTTTCTCCCATGAGTGTTTGCATGTGACACATCCAAGATGCAGTTTGTGGAAGGATCTGCTTGGTTTTTAAAAATTCTTCTCACTGCTTTGCCTGTGATACCATGCGTGGACACAGAACTATTACTGAACGTACTTTCTCCCCAAGGAAATTTCATCTGAGTGATCTGCTTCCCTCTCTTGATAAAAAAAAAAAATAGAAAAAACAGGGCAGGGGTTGTGGATCCCACGGGAACAAGGGGGACACCACCTGTTCACTTAGTCATCTGCTGTTCATTTGTTCTGAGACCAAGTCACACAGAGGATACAGAAGAGGATAGCCTTGGTCTGGTTGAGAAGAAAATCAAGTAAAAGCATCAAGTGTAACAACAACTATAAGGTAAGGTCCTCTGGCCCCTATTCCACCCTCATCCCCAAGATACAGCAGATGCTGTGAGATGAAGATTTGGGAAGAGCAGGATGGGAGAGGATGTTATTCTTGTCTAATTCTTACAAGAGCACATTTAACTGTTCGTAATTCCTGGAACACTCTCTGTCTCTGTCTCTCTCTCTCTCTCTGTCTCTGTCTCTCTCTGTCTCTGTCTCTCTCTCTGTCTCTGTCTCTCTGTCTCTCTCTGTGTGTGTGTGTGTGTGTGTGTGTGTGTGTATGTGTGGAGGTGTGTCTATGTGCATGCACACATACACAAATATTATACTTCCCAACCTTGCACTTTTTATTGGTCAGACCTTATGCACACAGGCATGTGCTCTACCCTGAGCTGCATCCCCAGTCCTCTTCTTGCATTACATTGAGAGACAGCATCTCACCTCACAATGACTTCGAACTCACTTTACTGTTCAGGTTGGCTTTGAACTATCTCAGACTTCTGAGTGACTGGGGTCATGGATCTGCACCACCAGATCTGGCTCTAGTTTTTCTCTTTGTAATCCCCCTCCCTGACCATGATTGGAGAGAAGTGTTCTGTGGCACTGCACAGGATTCTCAACACAGAAGAGTGAGAAACTCTTACTTCTGCCTGGGGTGACTGTGGATGTCCTAATCCTGATGTATTCTATGAAGAGCTGTGTACCTTGAAGTCTCGAGGCCATTACCTTATCCAATCTGGAGACTCTTTAAATGAATGCAAGATCACTACACAGAGAGAGGAGATGAGTTTCCAGTGCGCTCAGAGAGAGACTACCTCGCCATACTAGCTTGCATCATGCTGAATTTCCCATGTCTTTAAGTCAGCGTCTTTCCCCATAGCCCAGGCTAGTCTCCAACTTTCAGTTGTTCTGCCTCAGCCTCCCAAGTGTGTGTGCCTCCGTGCTCAGCATGTAACACGTTCCTGGTTGGAAACCCCTAGTTGGCCAACTATGATTTGATGGCAGAAGGACCAGAAAAATGACACTCTTCTTGTATTAAGTAGTGTTCTGGTGATAATCTTTGAGAACCTTTTGAATAAATCAACTGAGATATTTTTTTCTCCAGAATGGTAAGAGAAGTGTGTTCTTTTCCTCCAGTCTAGCATGATTTAGGCATTGATTATAAGCTTGTTACCCCAAACTCCCCACTTCTTTCCAGTAATAAAAAAATAAGCAGATGGTACATTACTTACTCACTAGAAATTACTTGTAATTATCACAATATTATAATTGTCCTTTAAATATGGACTTTTTTGGAGTAAGAGGGAGCTATTAAAAACTATGCCAAGATCTAAGCAAACATACAATGAGTGTACACACACATGGACACACACATGCACACACATGCACACACATGCACGCACATGAACACACATACTCTCTCTCACACACATACACACACTTTCACACATGCACATACACACACACATGCACAGACTCTCACACACACATATACACATGCACACACACACATGCACACTCTCACACACACATATACACATTCACAACACATTCACACACACAGCTCACTCTCACACATGCACACATATACATGCACACATTCTCTCTCACACACATCCTTTGTCTCTCTCTCACACACACATCCTTTCTTTCTCTGTCTCTGTCTCTGTCTCTCTCTCTCTCACACACACACACACATACACACACACACACACACACACACACACCCTTTGTCTCCACTTACAGCCGCCACGGAGGGAGGAGACATCCTTCAGCGCATTGTCTCATTATGTGCTGAATTATCAAAGTCACAGCACATTCTCTTTTCATCTGGATGAGCTCAGGGTATCACGCATGCTTTGTTTCCCCTAAAGTGTTCCCATGTGAACGCTGCATGTTTGGGTACCACATCTGGATGCTGGAAGCTTAATGGACCTCAATGTTGCTGGCTCATGAAGCACTAGCATTTGGTATCAAGATTCATGGGCTAGGAATTAAGAATCCAAAATTCTCGTTTCAGTTTGGCCACTCAGAGCAGTGTGAATAGAAATTCTTTTTTCCTGTGAAGCCCAGGAGTAGACTGTGTGACCTCTAGGGTCATCTCCTGGGCCTATAGCTGCCTCCATAGTGGGTCTGACAGGCAGCAGAGGAAGTAGTGCAGCTGGTCTCAACCCTCTTTTATATAATTCTTCCTAAGACTGAGCTAAAACCTGGGGAAAGTGTGGTAAGAAAGCTTAGTGGCAAGAGTGTATGGCATTGCTGCCTCCAAGATTCAGCACTGTAATGTATGTACCAGATTATGTATAGGCATAGGAACAAAATATGAAAGTGGGACCCTGGTCACAACATTGTAACAAATCTTCAGTAGTAAAATTATTAAATAAGACCAGAACAATGAGTGAGTTTCTAAAAGAAAAATAAAAGTATTTGTTGACGATTTTCATGCACCATGATGTATTTTGGTCACTACCAACCCTCAAGGCTCTCTCTCATCCTTCTCCCTCTCTTGCAGAGCCTCTTTATCTCAAAGGGTTCAGGTCTTTGTTTTGTGACTCTCTGAGTGTGTTGGTTTAAATGAGAATGGCCCCTTTAGGCTCATGTGTTTGGATGCTTGGTCCTGAGTCAGTGGAACTGGCTGAGAAACATTAGGAGGTGTGGCCTTGTTGGAGGAAGTATGTCACTGAGGGTGGGCTTTGAGGTTTCAAAAGCCCTTGCCAGGCCCAACCTCACTATCTCTCCCTACTTCCTGCTGGTAGATCAGAGCATACTATATATTATTTGTATCTTGTCTCAGGATCTTACTACTGTTGTCACCCTATGGACCAGTTCATTGTTTTGTATCTGTATAGATGTGCCACAAGATGTAGACATACCACAAGGCATCCACACACGCGCGCACACACACACACACACACACACACACACCATACACACACACACACACACATACACACATACACACACACACACACACACACACACACACACAAGATATATAGATATATACAATGTATATAGATACACCATAAGATGTATAGATATACCACTCACCTTGAGATGGGCATTTAATATTATGAACAAAGCTGCCATGAACATATGTGTACAACCTTTGTATGGATGTAGGATTTCAGTTGTCTTATATAAATCTTAAGAGTGAGTCATATGATATGGGTATGTTATAAGATGTTGCCAAACTGCTTTGCAATGTGGTTAGCTCTCTTCAAACTTTCACCAGCAATTTTAAAGACAGGGAATATCCTGACATGGTTTTTATGTGAATTTCTCTGATGACTACATGTGCTGGAAACCATGTCACATGCTCTTTGGCCCTTCATACATCTTTTGTGAAATATTAATTCTCTAAGAGTTCTTGGTACATTCTAGATAGTTTATATTGAGACTATTTTTTCTTAAATTATGTTTTGTTTGTTCAGTCTTTCAAGTTTTTAAAAGAACAAAAAATTTAATCTTAGATTATTTAATCATTCATTAAAGCCTTATATATACATTAATACAAATGCATACATACATGTGTGCTATTTGACAATATGGTCTATATCATGTGTATTCTTCTAAAAGTATTGTTTTATTGCTCACATTTTAAAATGACCATTGTACTAGTTAAACTGTCATCTTGTTATAGCCTAAGGCAGTAGTTCTAAACCCTCCTATTACCGTGAACCTATAATACAGTTCCTCATGCTGTAGTGACCCCCTAATTATAAAATTATTTTTGTTGCTACTTCATAACTGTAATTTTGCTACAGTTATGAGTCATAATGTAAGTAACTGTATTTTCCAATGTTCTCAGGCAACCTGTGTAAGGGGTTGACTTCATACAGGGGTTGTGACCTGTAGGTTGAGAACTACTGGCCTAGAATCTTCTGAGAAGGAAAACCTTAACTGAGGAATTTCCGAGAACAAACTTATCTGTAGCCGTGTCTGCTGCAAATTGTCTTTATTTTAAGTCAAGTAGAAGAACCCAGCCCACTGTGGGCACCACCATTCTCTGGGTCACGGGCCGTATAAAAATGCTAGCTAATCATGAGCCTGTGAGCAAGCCAGCAAGCAACATGTCTAGCCATAATATCTGCTTCAGGTTCCTGCCCTGATTTCCCTAAATGACGGACTGCAACCTGAAAGCTGAAATAAAACTCTTTCCTCCCTTAAATTACTCTTGGTCAGAGTGTTGTTTTTCTACAGCAACGGGATGAAACTGAACCATTGTTTGGAAATGATGTTTGTGTATAATCTGAGGCAAAGATCTCAGTTGCTTTTCTGGTCCTGAAGGATACGAAACCAACCTAGAACCATTCATTAATAAGATAAAAAGTTTTCATTTTTTTTTTAACCTGCTGAATTATAATGTTCATTTTCTTATCATTGACTTGTGTTCTACTTTGCTTCGCATTTATGGTGTGAGAAACTCCATGGCCAAAAGCAACCTTAGAGGAGGAAAGAGTCTATTTCATCCTTCAGGGTCAGGTCCATCATTGAGGGAGGTCTGGGCAGAAACTCAAGCAGGAACCAATGAGGAAAGCATACTGGTTTACTCAAGGCTTCTCTCAACTAAGTTTTATGCAGCCTGGGCCTACCACCTTAGTGATGGCACCACCCACAGTGGGCTGAGCCATCTCACATCAATCAAGGTCGTCTCTCACAGACATGGCCACAGGCCAATCTGATCAACGTAGGTGCCCAATTGAGGTTCCTTCTTCCCAGATGACTGTAGGTCTAGTTGAGAAAGAAGTAACCAGAAGTTGCAAGAGTTCTTAATTTACTTTAAGATTTGATCAGCTATGTGTACCAAGAACATTTCTATCCACCCCTTCACTTGTTTTTACCTTCTTAACAATTTTTCAAAAAAAAAATTTATAATTGTCAGAGTCCTGTTCATTAGCTTTTGCTTTATGGTTAGCGTTTTTCATGTTCTAGGAAATCTTTGCCTAATATGCAAATCCAAAGCTTTTTCTGCCTTCTTTTTTTTTTTTATAAGAGTTTTATACTTTTAACTCTACATTTAGTTCTGCATTGAATGAACTTTTCTATATGGTTTGAAATAAGAATCAAAGTTCAATTTTTTGTTATTTTGTTTATTTTATCAATACTCTTGTTTCTAGAAGTATTCCATATTTACAGAAAAACCAAGCAAAGCACAGAGAGAGTCCCTGTATGCCCCATGCCTGGGTTTTCCTATTGCTACTATTTTGTATAAGTGTGGTACCTATTCATGGTAAGAAGACAGGATTGGCACATTATCATTTCCTGGTCTATAATCTACTGTGTTCGCCTTAGTTGTAGTGTCTGCCTTGTTTTCTATCCCAGATCCTATAGCATGAATTATCAGGTCTTGACTCCTCTTGGCTGTGAGAATTCCTCCAATTTTAAATAGTGCTAATTGGGACTTCTGTAGGCCACTCATTAAATTTAGATTTGACTGATGTTTTACTCATGGTGATAGTGAGGTCAGTTTGGTGAAGTGTTGGGGTAGGGGCATAAAAATCCTCAAAGGTAAAGAGCCATTTGTAATCTCATTGTATTAAGGGTATATTCTAGCAATGCAACTGGTGTCTTGTTACTGTCGTCCTTGGTCACTTCACTCCAACAGCAGGTATCATATTGCTTGCCATTGTTCTTTCTCTAGTTCCCACACTGTCTTCTCTGGATGGCAGTTGTCATGCCCTGCTCACACTGTACGAGTGAGACTTACCTTTGCTTTCTGAGTAGAGTATCACCTGATCTGGAATTCTTTAAAGGGTATTTATTTCTTTCCAGTCATTTGTCTACAGTGTCATGGATGCATGGACATTTAGTCTATGCTTTGGGTAATACTCTGGTACCTCTTGTTCCTGTGGTGGCAGCTGAGAGCTTTTTCACTGATTCCTGTGTCCCAGGCAGGGAAAGAGGATACTCCCACAAGCCCTCTGGCATATGCCTTCTTTGGGTGGTTATGATACTCATATTTTCTTCATGTGAATTTCCAGTACTTTGCTTCTTGAAACATTGCCATTTTTCTCCATTGACACGTGGGAGGCAACTGATCACAGGTATGGCCACCATGTCTACCTCAGCCCATTGACGATGCTGTATCCATTCATTCTCATTAGGGGGAAGAAAAATGACTGGCTCCATGCTGCAAGATCATCCCATGCTCGGATGAACTCCTTCCCAGGAACTTCCCCGTGACACATTGTATAATGGGTCAGTAGATAGTACAGTCTTGCACTTGCTACCATTTAGGACTCTGGATACCTTCTAGTGTAGCTTATTCATACACTTTATAGTGTCAGCTCTGCTGCTCCATGGTGATCAGAATACAGGCATCAGTCTGTACTTTCTGCTACTCTGGTGATCTAGTCCTGTGGTCTGACATCCTGGAATAAGGACACTGAAACAGTCAGTTGATTGTCATAGCACGAAATCTAAAAGGACCCTTGCTGGTCCCTTGATACAGAGGGACTCTTCACCAAAAGCCCTAGACTCACAGGCCTACACTCTGGTGATAGAAAACACAAATACCCCCAAAGTTCTGAAGGGTAATAAGAAGAAAGCAAGCAGCTGTTCCTACTTCCACTTATTCCTTTGTGGGTCTGTTTTGCAACAGTAGCATGGATGTGGATTTAATGTCAGTGATTCATTCTTTCAGCAGCATCTCCAAATTGGAACTGGCTTTGCTTTTTCAGGTCCATCATTCTATCAGAACAGGAGCGCCCATGGTACATTACATAATGGGGCCACTGGATACTATGGTCTTGTGCTCGCTACCATTTGGGACTCTGGATACCTCCTGGTGTAGCTTATTCATACAGTTTATCCATACTTATTTGCAGTCCTAGAGGGGCGTACTCCATCCTATAATAAATTGCTGTTGAGTCTACACAACCGTTGTGTTAGTGGGTCTGAAAGAACCTTGGGCATGATATATAGTTCTAAACAGTCATCTAATGTATCATGGACAAAAGTTCCATCATTATCTCAGGCAAGTAGCGCACTAAGAGATGGGTTCCCAAATTCTGTAGAATATTTTTGCAGAACTATGGTCATGCTTCATGGATCCCACATTGAGATGCTCCTATTGAATTTGCGTTAATCTTCTAGTGGTGGCCTTTCCCACCTAGAGACCTTTGGTATCATAGCGTCTGGTGAATCAAATGGACTAAGTAGTAGAAATGCTTGTATTTCTGACTGGCCTTATGCAGATGCACCCTCTGATTCTGCCTGATTCAAAACTTACAGCTTCCACAGTACACAGTAAAAAGGGCATTTTCCAGTGTGAAACATTTTGGTCCCACAAAGAGAAGAGACCCTCTAAGCCTGGAACTACCTTCAGAGTGATGAGAAACCATTTAACAATGTGTCCTTTAGTTTGATGAGGTGTTCTAGCATGCCTCTAAATACTTACTTCACTGATGTTGCTGGCTCCCAAATCTTCAGGATTCAACTTTCACTTTTATAGTATACACCAAGGCCTCCAATGGCACAGCTATATCTTCCTACATAGCTAACATTACGATAAACACAATGCCACTCCGAAATAATATCATTGTGTGATGAATTAGTGTGATATATCCCAGTACTTTTTAATATATTCCTCTCCAAATAACATCAAGATCAGTGGTGTTCATTCAGTTCTAAGATGACATTGGCACCATCTACCCTGAAGGAATAAGATCTATTGCCGGGCCTTTTTCTAATAGGGTTGGAGAAGAAAGGGCTCGCTAACCAGATGAACGGCTGTGACCTCAGCCTGAGATTTCGGCATTCTGTTCCTACCGGACCCGCTTCTAGTGCTGCTGTTGCTGCTGCTGCTGCTGCATGTTAGGACCAGGAAGGCGAGCTTGTGTGGTAGAAGATGAACCTGGAGCAGTAGGATGGTGTGAGATCGAGAATGTAGCTAACAGGCTTACCATGGAATCCTGCTTCTTAAGGAACACAGACAGAGGCCCTTTCAGGTTAACAAGCAATGTACTCTACCCACTCACTGGCCTCAAACAGAAAGTCGGATTCGGAACATTTCAAGAGCTTCCAAATGAACTGACTCATGGGGAAGAGTGGGTGGTCTTGCCCACATCCTACCTTCATACCGGAACACGTATTTTGGCTGCCGGAAGGACTGGCTTCTGGAGCCTCACAGCTGTGTGCCAACCGCCATTATTCCTGGCAGAACGTGTACTTTCAACCATCTTTCTTGCTACTCCTTGTCTGGAATGCCGGCTCCATTTTCCCATGCCTCAAGAGATCTCGTCTACTCTGAAAGTCTGTGTAGGTGTCTCCTCTCGCTCCAAGGAAGACTGCTGTTTTTGTCTGTTCCCAGAGTACGTTCCTCAGTGCATGTGATGCAGACGGTATCTGTATCAACTCGAAGCAACCAGACTCTTGGCCGCCCTGCCACACTCTGCACTTCCTAATGTCCAGGCAGGTCCCGTTGATCTTGCCACCAGGTTTGCTCAGCACCAACGCAGGTAGCCATTCAAAGAGTGATTATTGAGCTAAATGTTTTATTTAACCAAATCTGGTTCTACATTACAAGAGTCAAAGATTTGTGCTTAGGAGGTTCATCACACAGATTCTGGAAATGAAGGTTTCATAAACTTAAGTCCTTTATTATTATTTTTCTCTCATCTGAATTGGGTTTACTTAACCTCACAAAACATTGTGTGTGTGTGTGTGTGTGTGTGTGTGTGTGTGTGTGTGTGTGTGTGTGT
>JADRCG010010368.1:350522-381738 GCA_019844195.1 Rhabdomys dilectus
TATACATATACATATACATATACATATACATATACATATACATATACATATACATATACATATACATATACATATACATATACATATACATATACATATACATATACATATACATATACATATACATATACATATACATATACATATACATATACATATACATATACATATACATATACATATACATATATATATATGGTGTGTGTGTGTGTGTGTGTGTGTGTGTTACTAGTTCTGTTTCTTTATGGTGCTCTAAGTCACCTGGATATGTTACTTTTTATTCCAGTTCCCCATTAATGATACATCACCTTTGGCTCTTCTTTCCTGCTACAGACACTTGCGTGTATATCCTGGGGTTCTCTTGCCTGTAGTCTAGATTTATAAACACAGAATTGCTTGAGGAGTCAGCATTTTGAAATCAGGATGTGTTTATCCTACTAGATTGCTTTCTCAAAATGATGGAGCTGTTTCCATTCTGTGGCGGTGATCCTTCCAGGATAGTGTGTGCTCTGCTTACCTTGCTTTTTGCCTTCCTTTAAACTTCTTGTGCATTCTTTGTAAGCAAAACACAATGTCTTGTTCTGCCCTTTTACTTAGCCGAACCACTGGCCAGAGCAATCCCATTACATTGATTTATGACTCTATTTATTTTGCTTTTTTGCTTTGTGCATTTTCATTCTCTTCCTAGGTCAGCCACGATGGATGCTCCTTTCTGGCAGTACTGTGCTTTCAGAAGTTGCCAGTGCTTTACCATTGAACTGAAAGTTACCCAGTTTTATCCCCAGTCTCATAATCTAACCCTTTTCTACCACCACAATAAAACAAAGGTGGCCAGAGGGTACTGAAACTCATACTCACTCATCTGCACAGAAGAGAGGGGAGTGGAGGTAGAGCACGCCATGCCTTCCAACTGTCTCTGTCAGCTACGTGATAGTGAATGTCTCTTTGGAAAACATTCTTTCACTCATCAGGTTCCAGTCCAGGTGAGAACAGCTGATTTCTATGAAAATTGTCTGTAGGACTCCCTTGGTAAAGCATGTGACCATGAGGACCTGAGGTTCATTTCCTGGAAACCACTTTTAAAAATGTGTGTTGGTTTGGTGGTTCGTGCAGTGGTCCATGCATACAACTTCATCACTGAAGATGCTGCAGAGACAGGTGGCTCCCTGGGACCTGCTGGATACTCAGCATAGCCCACTTCAGGCTATCAATCCTGCCTTTAAAAAAACAAAGATGGCACTGAGAAATGACTCCTAAAGTTGTTGTGGGGATTTCAATAAGTTTGGCCCCATAGACTCATGTGCTTGAATGCTTGGCCCTAGGGAATGGCACTATTAGGAGGTGTGGCCTGATTGGAGGAAGTGTGGCCTTGTTAGAGGAACTGTGTCACTGTGTAGGTGGACTTTGAGGTCTCCTATGCTCAGGCTCTGCCCAGGATAGAATCTAGTCTCCTCCTGGCTGCCTGCAGATCAAGATGTAGAACTTTTGCCTCCTCCAGCATCATGTCTACCTGCATGCTGCCATTCCTCCTGCCATGATGATTCTGGACTAAACCTCTGAAACTGTAAGCCAGCCTCAGTGAAGTGTTTGCCTTTACAAAAATTGGCTTGGTTATGTTGTCTCTTCACAGCAATGGAAACCCTAAGACAGTTGTCCTTTGGCCTACATATATGTATGTACCTGGATTCACATGTGCACCTTTACAGATACGAACACACACACATACATCACCACCATACCATGCCATACCATACCACACACACCCATAGGAGAAAAAGATGAGTCAGTCTAGGAAACAATATCGCCATGACAGAATGCAAATTCATCACAGGGAATCCCTTTTTCTTCTGGCTTGGCAACCCTGACCAAGCCAAAAGTGACAAAGCAAACCATGCAGAAGATCTGGAGAGCACTGGAAGTAATGTGGGGGGAGGGAGCATGGAGAGAAAGGAAGAAAACAACCCAGAAATTTCCATGACCCTCTTTCCAGAGAAGAGCACCCTTCACCTTGAGGGATATTTTCTTTGGTGTTCCATACAGTGTCGATTTGTGCTCACATGTGTACCAAATTTTACCGCCTTCAGTTAGTGTTGATGTTACTGTTGCTCTTAATCTTTCTTGCACCCCACATTCTCTTCTGGAAACAGATGCAAGACATCACTGACTTCACGTAACTGTTAGAAAAGTCAAATGCTGTGAGCTATCTGAGGGTGTTAGTGGTCCACCTCTTTTCTCCCCTGTCTCAGGTGGCTTGCCTCAAACTGTACAGAATTGTGAGGACAAGGGATAACTACTGCCATCCTCCTTGTAAACCTCGAGGCTCCCAATAGATTTCTAGTGTAGTGAATGCCGCCATTTCCACAGTACTGGCAGACTAAATGGTTCCCATTCCAAAGGGAGAGGGGGGGAAGTTTGGTAATCACCACCATGTCACAAAAGCTTGGCAGATTCTTCGAGAAATGTGGAAGGATTAAAGACAGTATGCCTCCCTGAACCCCAATAACTGCCTTCCTACACTATTTTATGTGACCCCAATCAACAAGTTGTACTCCCAAATTATGTAATTAGGTACTGTGTAATTGACACATGAATACAAAAAGAAGTCAGCCAAACATATTAGAAACATAAAGAAAACCCTTGAGCATATGAAACTTCAGCTAATGAGAACCAGGACATTTCAAATGGGTATCAAAAGAAACCTCAAAAAGTAGTACTGGGAAAACCCATTATACATTTAGAAGGGGAAAAAAATTACAGAAAACCATAGTCCCTCTGCCCACTTCACATGGTACACGATAATGAACTTTATATATGCGTTAAAAGATTTAACCAAAAGTTAAGGCTCAAGTAAAACTTAGTGCAGCAGCAAATTTATGACCTAGACCTTTATGGCCTTGCAGCAAGTTTCCCTAAAGCTTGAGGATTCAACCTGTGATGACTGCCATTAGCCAGCAAGTCTCTGGAGGGTCCAGGGAGTCTGTTGATCTGGACAAGGTGTGGCTTGTCTCCAGAAGCCTTGCTCAGTCAGTTGGCAAGTGGGCTAAGGGCTGGGCATCTAGGATGACTTTGCCCATCATGGCTTCTGTAGCTACCATGTTTGATGCTCACATGGATAAGGGCCCCTTATTTTACCTTCTACTCTGATAGTCTGGCTCTTTGACACACAGAGGGGTGGTTTCAAAGAAAACGATGAAATGGTGTATCTCGTTACTTCCATTGGCAGGATAGTGGTCCCAGCAAGGAAGCAGATACCATCACTGATGGATGGGAGAAGCAGCCAAGTTGGATTTAAAAAGAGCATAGATCAAGAAGAGAAGCCTGTGTTCATTTGCAATGTTGCACAATATGAAATCAGGTTTGTTTTTTTTAAGTCTTATACTTCCAGGATTGGCTTCATAAAAAATTAAGATCTAGGCACAGTAAAAGATATAGTGTTTAAAAATGAATATAATATTGAGAAAAATATGAGCAGTGTATCTGGCAGACAAAATGTTCCCATTCATCAATAAAAAAAAACAATGTTCTGATTTCGAACCAGGCAGAAGTCCAAATTGTTCAGGGCTATAAAAGAAAAATACAAATAGCTAATAATTTTAAGGAAAGATACTTAATCTCTGGTAATCTAAGGAAGCAAATCTAAAGGAACACAGAATAATAATCATTACAAAAAGAACTGGCAAAACCAAAAATGATTCGGTGTTCAGAGACACAAGGGTTCAAGAAGAGGACTCTGTCCATTTTATGGAGCTGGGAACTTGTAAATCTTCCTAGAACAAGTCATCAATGCAAATCAGAGTATATATAAGATGCATGCGGATGTTCTGCCCCAGAAAATCCTCTTCCAGGGATAACTATCAACTCAAGGAGATGATCAGATAGTTGTTTATAGCAATGGAAAACAAGCCAAACATTCAGCTGTTGAGAACTGTACACCCTGCATTTGGGGGCCAAAAATGTTGCAGCCCGAGCTGCCTCACATTAGGCTCCAAAATGTCATGGACCGCTCTGTCAATGTTGGAACCCACACTGCCAAAAGCCTTGGGTGCTAAATTGTTCCGGCTTGTACTGCCCCAAGCTGCTCCGGTCCACAGATTGGGGTTCAGCAAGAGAGAGAGTTAGGACGGACTCGAAGAATGGAGACCAGACAGAGTGTGATTTAATCCCATTTATTCTTCAGTCTATCTTCTTCTCTCCAAGTCCCTAGTTCCAAGTCCCTGTTCCTAGTCCCTCTTGCCTCCATGGATCTAATCTCTAACTATTCTGAGTGCCTAATAATTTGTTGCTCTCTTCTGTCTGCCTCTCACCTTTTATATGTCTCACTTCTAAGCCATGCCCTTAAGTCACGCCCTTAAGTCTCAGCTTTAAATCACACCTTTAAGTCTCACACACCCAAGGGAAGATCCTGGGTATCTAAAGCAAGATGTTTTCAGAGTGTGCTCAGCTGTTGTAGGCTATTGTAATCAAGTCTCTTGTCAGGGTATATGGCTCAAGATGGCTGCAAGGATGATAGCTGCCTTCTGTAGGCTCCCTACATTCAGCAATAGAAACTAGATAGCCAAGTTGGTTCACCCACACAGCATCATTTTTAAGCTATTAAAAAGAGCAAGGCAGATTTCTGTGTGTTGTTGTGGAAAGATAGCATGGTTGACTGTTAAGTGAAACAATCTACAGAAATCAGGCTATGGCTATTCTGTTATATGCTGCTCCAAGCTGTGTGGAACAGAGACTTTCAAACTTTGTGCCCTGGCCTGGATGTGTCCATTTTACAAAACAGCAGTTAGCTCTATTTTAAGTTCAAACACAAAGACAGGATGACATAGCATGGCATCTCATTTGTACATATAGATGCAACTACCTGTCTAATATAAACCATGAGGCACAGACTAATAAATAGTGTATTTATATTGATAAAACAATTACTTCTTATAAACCCATTGAAGTACATAAAATATATAAACATATGGATGTATTAAAACCATATCAGAAAAGTCTGGCCTATAAACTTACTGAGCAGACTAGGAAGAGCACCATATGCCCATAAAAAGGACAGGAAACACTTTGATATCAACAGCCCCAGTAAACCTATCATCTGACCATCTGATGATACTCAGGAGTTCAGCTCTCTATGGTCTCAACTGCTTGATGTAAATTATTCAAACAACTGTCTGCTCATCCATCGATCCAACTATCCAGTCATCCATCCATATATATATTTATCTATTCATACATACATTTATCCATACATCCTTCTAACTAGCCATCTATGCACCAATCCAATAGATCCTTTATTTCAACAACAGCCTTATGCCTCTGGAAATCTGCAGTTTGACCCAGCTGGTGATGAGACCTTTGAGTGATTGAGTCATTGATTAATGGACCAATGACCAATGGGTTATCATGTGAGTGCTCTATTTTAAAAGCAAGTTTGGCCATTTCTTGTGTGCCCTTCTTAGCAAATGATGAGCTATCTACTTTGCTAACAAGAAGCCCTTCACTAGATATGACTCTTTGACCTTAAGCCTGCAAGCCTCTAGAATGTGAACTAAATAATCCCCAGGTGTTTAGAAAGTACCCATTCTGAGGTATTCAGTTATAGTTAAACAAAGCAAACTACAATAGTTATTGTATTTCAAATTCCAAGACTTTGCCTCATTTTTTTTCTCTTGGGTTGAAATATTATTTTCAAATGCAATGCAACAAACCATCACAGAGAGTGATTGCAGAGAGAACAAGCTAGACACAGGTGAAGACAGAATGACAACACTTCTCCTGCCAGGAGATCTGACTACTTCCTCCTTTGTTTTCCCTGGCTATCTGTGTACAGTTGTACAATGAATGAAAAGAATAGGAGACGTGAAAAAAAAGCCAATAACTGTATCTCTAAAGGAAAAAATGGAAATTGCTTGTGAGCCCATGCTCATTGTAGTATAGAATTCCTCATGTTGCCATGCATTATTACCTAGATTCTGGGATGTAAAGCATGTGTATTTAAACTTTATTAACATGTAACCACCTAGCAATATTCTTTCCAAATCATCCCACCTTGAGACACATAGTATACATCAATTAAGTTTTAAACCTTGTCCTTCTCCCCCTCCCACCAGTGTGAATCCAGGAAACAGTGGTAAGGAACTTTGCTTTTAGCAAGCATGGTTTGTACAGAAATATGTGGCAATTTTCAAATGTCAGGCAGTGTTTCAAAGCTACTCCAGGTACAGTGCTGATCAAGTATAGGAACTGGTTTGGACTACAATTAGTATAATTACAATACCATAGAGGAATTTTAATCCAGCAACGTGACTGCTCTGGCTAGAATATAGACATCCCTTAGTAGACCTTGAATTCCAAACAATGTAAGTAAGGTGAACTTGTAGAAGGAAGAGCCATGCTTGAAAGTGATTTCTAATTAAGGCGCAAACAAAATGACAAATCAGAGAGAGATTTGACAGAATAGGATACACCCAGCTCTCATGAGAACATCACAGGAAAAAGAGGCTATTTAAGAGAGCACAGGGGGTAGGCAGTTGGGTTGAGTCGGTGAGTTGAAAGGTAAAGCAATGGAGTTAAATTCATGGGAGTTCAGTTCATGGAATTCAGAGGCAGATTTTACCAGGACAGTTTTACAGAGAGTGATTTCAGAGAGAACAAGCTAGACACAAGTGAAGACAGAATGAGCCAGAGAATGAGAAGCAGTCAGAAGATTAGAACATATTGCCAAAGTTAGCATGAGGTCAAGCAGAGCAATTCAGTCAGAAGCTGAAAGAAGGCGGTTTGAATTAGTTAGCATGGAGAAGAGTTTTGAGCAAGAACAGCTGAGTTGAATCAGCCAGCCAGAGATCAGAGAGAACAAGAAAGGGTGAGCTTATTGAACAATAAATCTCAGAGGCTGAAAACACTCTAGGCCTAGATTAGACTGTACTGAGGCTAGAAGCTTCCAGGACTAGGCCTAGGTTAGCAGACAGAGCCAGTAAGCCTCCAAGACAACAATTACATCAGGTGAATAAAAGATTCTTTTACAGGCTACAACCAGAACAAAAATACGCATAAACTTCATGCCCTATTTTCAACATAAGTATTACAAAAAGCTGAGAATTAAGCCATGATCATGTCCTTAGAGATTTCATTTCAACATGGGAATTCTATCTAAACAGAGGCGTCTACGACATTCTGACATTTTACTCACCATTGAAAAGGCACCAGATAATGTGTCCAACATATTCATCCTTTTGTTAAGCATTGTCATTTCTAAAGCATTTAGTTGAGCTATTACATCATTGCCATGTCTACATGTTCTGGGTATTTCTTTTAGTGTTCTAGGAAAAGATTCTGTAAGGAAGGGACAGATGTTAAAGATGTTTGAAACTTGGAACCAGCCTCATCCTGGCAACATAAGATAAGGAAGTGTACTTTTTATCATTCAGTTGAAAAATATTATCAAAAGACAGAGGTGCTGCCACACACATGGGAAATGCAAATGAATGGTGATCTGGTGCCATTTTGTTGACATCATCTTAGACAATGATGTGACAAAAACATCACCAGTCAGCCCATGAATTCAGTTGCTGGGAAACCTTAAAGGGGCAAAACCCATTCCTTCCGGAAATCCCTTATAGACAAAGGCTTCAAAATCATGCCCATCCATTGACTTGCCATCTGAGGTCTGGTGGCATTGATGCCTAGACGATCACTGTGTAAATGTGGCCTCTTTGCTTTGTTATGACTGTCCATGGTCTCCATGTAGCACAGACAGAATTATTATCTACTGCACCTTCCAGCTCAATTGACCTTGCAGACTGAACATGTTCAAAATAGGCCATCATTGTATCCTCTACCTAGAATTACTCTGGCTGAGGAAGCCAAGAAATTTGTTTGCTTATATAGTTTCTCTTGGTTCTGGCCAGATTTTACCATACTCAAGATAAAGCTAGAAAGCTAAAATTGTGCTTTGGCTATGGACATACTTACTGAGTAAGTACATTCCAGTAGACACTTTGATAGCCCAGTTCTTCTGTAATGTTTTCTTTTCCCAGAGTTCTTTTGGAAGAAAGAATTGGTCACTAAGTTGTTCTAAACACAGTTTTTTCTCATGGTGATGACAAATACTTGACCATTCAGGTTTGGAACAAGGAACTGCTGACCACAGGTTGTATGCCCAAACCTGTCTTCTTGGTGCCAATTCAGGATCCAAGCAAACCACTTGGCTCCAAAGTTAGTTGAAATCATCCTACAGGTGGATGAAGGAAATTTCCCTGCCAACCCCAGAGCCATGGTGGCTCAAGGCCATGCTAGCTTTGCAAGAATCAAGTTGGGAAGAGCTAGGATGTGTGGGAAGCCTTGCTTTAAAATCTGAGCACAGGAGCTGGCTGCAGTGACACATATGCCCCTATTATTCAAGCATTTGGGAAAGGGAAGTAGAAATATTAGGAGTTTAGCGTAAGCCTTGGTCACATAGGGAGTTGGGACCAGCCTGAGCAATTTGGAACCCTATGGAGAGAAAAAAAACAAACAAATACATAAATAAATCTAAACTCAAAAGTTTGTAGAGAGAGAGAGTCAAAAAGAAGGAGGAAGAAGATAAGGAGGAGGAAGAGGAGGAGGAGGAAGAGGAGGAGGAAGAGGAGGAGGAGGAAGAGGAGGAGGAAGATGAGGAGGAGGAGGAGGAGGAGGAAGAGGAGGAGGAGGAGGAGGAGGAGGAGGAGGAGGAAGATGAAGAGGAGGAGGAGGAGGAGGAGGAAGAGGAGGAGGAGGAGGAGGAAGAGGAGGAGGAGGAGGAGGAAGATGAAGAGGAGGAGGAGGAGGAGGAAGAGGAGGAGGAGGAGAAGGAGGAAGAGGAGGAAGATGAAGAGGAGGAGGAGGAGGAAAAAGAGGAGGAGGAAGAGGAAGAGAAGGAGGAAGAGGAGGAGGAGAAGGAGGAGGAGGAGGAAGAAGAGGAGGAGGAGGAAGAGGAGGAGGAGGAGAGAGAAAGCCTGACCTACCCAGAAGTCAATGGATAACTTTGAATTTCACTTTGTGGGCTGTCTTCCAGCTTGGGCTGTTTTTACAGCCGACTCCTTTCAACTATTAACCATAATTAGCATTATAAAGACAGCTATTTCACTCCTGGACCTCTTTATTCCAAACCATTCTCCAGACTTAACATCTTTCATGCAGGATCACTTTTCCTCACACTCTAGAAGTTAGTATGAGGATAAATCAGGAGGGGAGCTGACCATGGCCTAGCTGAAAGCAACCACCTGCTCTCTTCGAAATGGCTTGGCCATTAGAGCTGGCTATGGCAAGAAGTGTACACTGGGTGCAAAATTTCCTCCCCCAGCCCAGGCTCTCAGCTTGTGAGCGTAAGATTTTAGAAACACTCCAAAGGGCTTTATACAATTCAGAAATGCTGCTTTATAGGGTTCATTAAGCCTGTTTTGTATCTACAAAGGGATCACCCTTCTGAAGGAGGGCACTGTTTACTCTCTAGGTGTTAGCACAATTATTTCTATGGTTCCTGCACTGGCTATGTGTTGACAGGTGGCTCCAGGAAAACAACTGGTTTTGTTTTGATGTTTGATGGAGTGTAGAATGAATAGCATTCACTGTATCAATCTGAAAAGACTTGGTCTTACCAGAGGCCACCAAGAGGAGGCAAAGGGAGATACCCATTCCTGGCACAGGGAGTACTTGATGGTGATGAGGGCCAATGGGAAGACTTGTTGAGATTGGGAAGCCCAAGGCACTAATATTCCCAGCTTCACCTCTTAGAACCTTCCACACACTAACCTTATGTGCTCACAAGGTGACCTGCCTCTGGGCAAGCCAGTTTGCATATTCAGGAACAAAGTATTTCTCTGTCACAGCAACGCACAACCCCAGGTTGTATAAGAGTGGTTGTGTTTACCCACTCATGTCCACTTTCCTTGCAGTGACCCTACAGTGCCTCATCTGTGGGGTGATCAAGGGGACCAAGACACTCAAGGCAAAAGAAGCACTGAGTTCATGGCCTGCCAGATTCACAGAGGTCTCTACTGGTTTGTTCATAAATGATGTCAACTTGTTAAGACTTCCTAAACGGTTAGGGAAAATGAAGAGATTTTTTTGGAAAATATACTTATTCCATTTGTTAATTGCATTTGCCATCTCTTATTCCATTTGTTAATAAGTATTTAAAAGTCGGGATTATGGCTCGAATCTTTTTCAAATCCCCTGTATGGCAGTCACACAACCTCAAAAGCTTTAAGTTCTAAGAATTTTTAAATCACAATCACGTGTGTGTGTGTGTGTGTGTGTGTGTGTGTGTGACATCTCTGTGAAGCTACCCACTGAAAATCCACCTGTAATAATAAAAGCAATGCAAACCTTTTAAGATCCATTAATTAGAAGCTGGCTAAAATAAAGCAACTAGAAAACAGAGCAGTACTGTATAACGGTAAAGATGAAGACACCTTCACATTGCAGTGGAGCAGTTTCAACATACATTGAGTTGAAAGGCTTGGTGCCAGAGGGCTTGGCCTTAGCTCAGCAAAGAGCACAGAGGGGAACTTGGGTTTGATCCACAGAATCACAAACAAATATAACCAACAACAAAATCCCACAAAGCACGGGCACTTACAATGAATCTTTGTAAGTAAATGCGTTTGTAACACTAACTGTGATGTCCTTACATTAAATACATAAACTAAATTAAGTCACCTTCAATCTAACAAAGTAGCACTTATTTTTAATGTAGATTTATTTCTCGTTTCTTAATTAGCATAATTAGTTACAAAGCAATGGCTTTCATTAACTTACAGGTATATAATGAACTTTGATCACCTTTCATTATTATGTCATACTTCTCCCCTCCCCCACTAGTCTCTTTCTCAAAGAGTCCACTTGAAAGGTTAATATTCTTATTGAACTAGGCATGATTCAAGCTCCTTTACTCTCCACATATCAGAGGCTTTGTAAGCAATTGTTGGCTGACACCCAGGAACCTCTCAAGAAATGAATGGTTTTAAGTAAGGTATTATACAATAAAACTATCCCCAAATGTAATTAAATTATCTAAGCCCCAAATCTCAAATAAATCCAGATAAATGGCTACAGATTAGTTAACACTCTGAAGCCATGATTTTCATTCTTTATGACTCTAAAAATAATAGAGATTTTAGTCTCAGCCCTGTATGGACTATTTGCATATGTTTACTGTTTTGTGAGGTTTTTTTTTTTACAAATGAGTTGCCCATATTACACACTCTTTGTCACACATATTACACACACACACACACACACACACACAATGCATATAAATGTTACATTACCTTAGTATTTTATGTTAATGACTCATAGTCTTGGAAGAAGTTTGTGATGGAATTAAGATAGTTAAATGGAGGAGTTGTATTTTAAGCAGGTGAATAAGATTCAACTGAGTTCCAGAATGAGAGGACAGAGATTTCAAAAGACACAATCTTGGCAAAAGATATAGCCATGTGTACAGATTATCTGTATAAAATATCAGAGAGACTGAAGGTAATATGACCTTGCCTCCTACTTCCTTTAAATGTTGATCCACAGCTGGGACTATGATGCCAGATGGTCCAGCTGATTTGTGGGCTGCCATAATACTCCAGAAGTATACAAGTGTCTATTGGTTGCCTCTGGAATGCTCTTTTCAGGATACTTTCTCTTTCCTGTGTATCTTCTTGAAAGCCACCTAAAACCATTTATAGGCCTCCATTGTACCCATTTGAGGTTTGATAAACTAAAAAGTACACTTATTTTGCCTAATGAAGAGACCAATATGCAGGCAAGGCATATTAGGTAACACGTTCAGGGTCACACTGATATGATGAGTATTTGGTGCATTGTTTTTAAACGTTCATGAAACATTTAGATGAGTTTGGAGAAGTTAAAGCTCAATGCTTTGGATAAATCAGTGAAATGTGATGTGTTGGCTAGACTGAGGATGTCCCAGCAGAGACACATGTGCCTGAATACTTGGTTCTCAGTTGGTGGAACTAATTGGGAAGGATTAGGAGGTGTGGCCTTGTTGGAGGAGGTGTGGCCTTGTTGGAAGAGGTGTGGCCTTGTTGGAGGAGGTGTGCCACCAAAAGCAGACTTTGAGGTTTTATTTAATTCTCAACTCTCACTTTCTGACTCATGATTTTGTCACAAGTTGTGAGCTCTCAGCTACTACTCCTGACCAATTGTCTGCCAATCTGCTGCCATGCTCCCTTGGTATCTTTCCACAACATTAGAAAAGTAGCTAAGACAGTTAACGAGCAGAATTTGAGGAAGATTCACTCAAGGTACCAAGAGAAGAATCTAGGGAAGATACTTGATGAGCAAGAGGACATCATGAGAAGTACAGGCTGATGGGAACACAGAGAGAGCTCAGAGGGGCTTTGGGAGCATTCAAGCAAGAGCCTACTGAGATGCACAGATCTCTTGCTGAGCAGTCAGCTGGCATTTTGTAGAAATCAAGAGAAGGATGGTATTCACTTTATATTTATAGTAGAGACATTTCATTGGAGACCACTTGATATAGAGTGAATTGTGTGTCCCTTGTCACTCACACACTGAAGCCTTAATCCTCAGTACAGACACAGTTGGAGACAGGGCACTACAGGAAGTAATTCCGAATAAATGAGGCTATGGTTGGGATCCGATGGTGGGTTTATCTGGAGATACGGCTTTCAAAGAAGTTCTTCCATTAGAATGAGGCTCACGGTGTGGGGAGTCAACCCAGCCAGACTGCTGTCTTTTTAAGACACACTTTGGATGTGTAAAGAGATAAAATGCCAACTTTGAGCCAAGGAAAGAGGTCACGGGAGACACCAAAGGTGTGACCCTTTGTTCTTGGACTTTCTGCCCCTAAAACTATGACAGACAAATAATCTCTATTGTTTCAGCTAAGCTTGGTGCTATGGAAACCTGAGCAGACTTTAGACAGAAGTTGTTTGAAGATGACTTTTAAATCCCCATGGGCCACATCTTATCCCAACCTCTAGATTCCAAAATACCTCATAGAAATCCTTGCTTTGTCCTTCAGTCTCCCCTTGCAGCTCAAGCGTTCAAACTCAGCTCTCCACACCCCACTTTTAATCATTGCTTTAGACAATTCCTCACGTAGTTACAGCTGACTCTGTCACTTCATCAAGCATCTCATCTTGTTCCTCCTTCACTCTGTCATATGTCTTCCTGTTTGTCTCTTCCTCTCTCCTTCCTTTTCCCACCACCCACATGTATATACATACATGGATTGTCTTCTTACCTATAATATGTTGCCAATGGGATTCTGTCTTCTTTGGTCACTCTACTCTTAATCCAAAAGATGAAGTGTGATCTAGAGTGTTGTCTTAACACATGACAAGGTACAGTGTGGGCTTTTGGAGAGGGTAGTGAAATGAGTCACTGTATCTAGCCACCCTGGGAAGAAGCCCCGGGATTCATTACAGTCTCTTAGCCTCTGGGCCTAGAACATTTCTGGTATACTGTCAGTATTCAGTCAATTAACTACCTATGAATTAGTTCAAGCCATAACCGCCATCCACCTTCACCTCTAGTTTTATGGTGAATAATCATACTGGGAAGTAAAATATAAAGAAGAAAGACAGCCGTACAAATAAAATCCAGGAGGGAACAAGGAAGAGGTAGGACAGAAAATTACTTTGGAGGCTGGGTGTTATTAATTCCCAGAGTAAAGGGTTCATTAGAAAGGCCCCATTTTTCCCTGGGTAAATGATCTGGAGCTCTCGTGTTGGAGGCCTATTGAAAGACACAGGTTTCTCATTTCTCCTTTGGAGAATGAATACAAGTATCCTCATTTCTAGAAATAAAGACCAGAAAAAAAAGCAGGATGGAGAGAAATGGTACTTGAAGGTCAACCTGGCAGTTAGGCATTACCCCCCCCCCCAAAAAAGGGGAGGACACCAGAGATAAATCATAAAGAGTCTGTAAGAGTGGGCTGTGGTGGTACATGTCTGCAATTTAGGACTAGGAAGGCTAAAAAAAGACGGCCATGGGTTCAAAGCCTTCCTGGTCCACATAGCAAGAATCTATCTCAACATTAAAGAAGATATTTACTTATCTGTTGTTTGGGAATGTGAGATGAGCCCTGGAAGCCGAGTGGGGACTGGAGCTTAGGCTTTGGGCTAGAACAGGCTTGGAGTCTTCAGAACCTGGCCCCAGCTGCAGGTGGTGACCATATGGTAAGGAGGAAGCTGTAGGAGAAGTCAAGTCTGGAGCATAGTTTATGATAAGCTTTTTTGCTACACTACAGGAGGGCTGGCATATAGAGGGCTTGTAATACCCTTCAGAAGTATCCCTCATTTTTAGTAACATACCATCTATTGGGTGGAGAAAGATTTAACAGGGAAGAGACAAGGTGGGAGTCTGAAAGGTCCTATCAAAGTCTAGGAGAGATGAAGAAGACCAGACCAAGGGATTTATACTGTGAGCTTAAAGACGAAATTATCTTTCAAGGAACATGACTGAGGGAGGGATGGATGGAGAGATGGAACCATGCCTAGAGGCAGACAGCAGATCAACAGTACCCTTTCAGGACAGAGGGTACTTGTGCACATTGAAAAGCTTAGAAGAAAGAGCTGCAGACATTGATGAGAGTTTGTGGGAGCAGTGACATGAGTGGTAGCCCTCCACATGAGAGAAAATGAGATTGCAAAGTATACGTGGATATCGGTAAAGCTTAAGACTTCAGAGGGGAAATCGTTCTTGGTGGAGATGTGGTCAGACGAAGAGCTATTGAGTTGTAAGAATGTAGAGAAAAAGAAACCACTGGCTGGGAGGTTATCAAGACACAGAGGAAGTGGCTCTGTGTGTTTTATCTACACGGACACTGCAGTGACTCAAGAATGGAGTCCAGACTTGGGAAAGAGGGGTAGTCTGTAGTGTCAAAATCCTCTGAAAAGGTGAAGAATAAAGCACAATGTCAAGGAAAAGGCCTGTGAAGTGTTGTCTTGCTAATTAAGGTCAAAGTCTACCACTGACCAGATAGCCTTCTGGGCTCAGTGCAAAATGGAGCACTCCCTACACCAGCAGGGTTTCTCCTCAGACCTTGTCTAGGGAGCTTGAAACACCCACAGGCCTGAGGGATGTCACAGAGCCTTATTAGATTACAGGTTCAACTTCCTTTCTCCTGAGAAGAACCTATTCAGCTAACACTTGAGATTCTTGGAAAGCCTCCTTAGACTGATGAGCATCTTGGTACTTTAAGCCTTCCGCCAATGACATGGTTTTTTTTTTTTTCTACCTGGGTATTCTGACCCCCATCTCCAAACTTTATAATTTTGAATAACCCCAAGTAAAGTTGATCTGTCTTCCAGCAGCTGGTCCCAGTGTCATCATTATCTTATGCATTCACATGTCTTCAAATCCCCCAACAATCCACCCCCCCACCCCGAGTCCATAGTCTCTGCTCCATTTTCTCTCATGGCCCAATATTAGCCAATGATTTCTGGGGGCAGGGAGGGTTACAGTGAAGAAGCACCAAGGGAACACCTTAGCTTTGGAAGATGAGAGAGTCCCACACAACAGATGACTACTAAAGAGCATCCAATTTTCAACACCCCCATTCTGTTCTTAGAATATTTTAAGAAGCCCCAGCCACCTATTGGATAGGATATTGTTCTCCTAGAAATTGTGAAACTTTAGACAAATTACCTAGCTTTGTACACTGGTGGGAAAATTCTAGGGAAAAATAAATCTACAATGACAGAACTTACTGACTGTCTAGAGGCTGTAGAATGACATCTTGGAATAAAAGAAATGGCCTGTTTCTCCACAGAAGGATGTTTAATCTGGAAATGTACATTTGTGAAGCCATATTGAACGGTGCACTTTAAATGGATGCATCTAAGTGATTTATATTCCCTTCAAGAAAAGTTAAAAACCATAGTATCAGCCAGTCATCTGACCAATTCTTTTTTTTTTTTCTTTAACTGGATATTTTATTTATTTACATTTCAAATGTTATCCCCTTTCCCAGTTTCCCCTCTAGAAAACCCTTATCCCATCTCACCTACACTGGGGCATCAAGCCTTCAAAGGACCAAAGGCCTCTCCTCCAGTTGATGCCCAACTAGGCCATCCTCTGCTGCATATGCAGCTGGAGCCATGCGTCACTCCATGTGTGCTCTTTGGTTGGTGGTTTAGTCCCTTGGAGCTCTGTGGGGTCTGGTTGGTTATATTGTTCTTCCTATGGGATTGCAAATCCCTTCAGCTTCTTCAGTCCTTTCTCTAACTCCTCCACTGGGGACACCATGCTCAGTCCAATGGTTAGATATGCACATCCTTCTCTGTATTTGTCAGACTCTGGCAGAGCCTCTCAGGAGACAGCTATAACAGACTCCTGTTAGCACGCACTTCCCAGCATCAGTGTCTGGGTTTGGTGTCTGTATGTGGAATGGATTCCCAGATATACCAGTCTCTGTATGGACTTTTCTTTAGTCTCTGCTCCATATTTTGTCTCCATATTTCCTACCTTGAGTATTTTTGTTCTCCCTTCTAAAAGACACTGAAGCACCCACACTTTGGTCTTCCTTCTTCTTGAGCTTCATGTGGTCTGTGAATTGTATCATGGATATTCTGAGCTTTTGGGCTAATATCCACTTATCAGTGAGTGCTTACTATGTGTGTTCTTTCTTTTGTGACTGGGTTATCTCACTCAGGATATTTTCTAGTTCTATCCATTTGCCTAAGAATTTCATGAAGTTATTGTTTTTAATAACTGAGTAATATTCCATTGTGTAAATATACCACATTTTCTGTATCCATTCCACTGTTGAAAGACATCTTGGTTTCTTTCAGCTTCTAGGTATTATAAATAAGGCTGATACAAACATAGTGGAGCATGTGACCTTGTTATATGTTGGAACATCTTTCGGGTATATGCCAGGAGTAGTATAGCTGGGTCCTCAGGTAGTACTATGTCTGAGGATCTGCCAGACTGATTTCCAGAGTGGTTGTACCAGCTTGTAATCCCACCAAGAAACAAGCTGGAGTAGCCATTTTAATAGTGAATAAAAATCAACCAATTCTTTAAAAACCAAGACCTACTAGAAACCCATGTCAAAAAAAAAAAAAACAGGAATGTTTTTAGGTAGCTAATTACAGGACAGAAGAGACTCACTGTGAACAGAAGTAAAATATTTCTGATAACACAAAGATATTTTCCAAGGTTGACATTATATTCCTCTGTAGTGGATATGTTTAATTGTCAACTGAACGTATTCTAGAATCACCTGATGAGAGAGTCTCAATGAGGGAATGGTCTGGATCAAGTTGGCATCTGAACATGTCTGTGGGACACTGTCCTGATTGCCTTGACTGGCATGGAAAGACTCTGCCTAAGAGTATATAAAGGGCTCCATTCCCTGGTTTGGGCCTGTGAACTTTATAAGAGTATAGAAAGCTAACTGAGCACAAAGCATGGCGGTGTTAATTTAATCTCTCTTCTTGGCTACGGATGTACCAATTGCTCCTGAGACTTTTCTCCAATGATGGACTCCAATCTGGAATTTTGAGTTCAAATAAACCTTTTAGCCTCTCAGTCAATTTTAGTCAGGGTATTTTATCACAGCAAGAGAAACAACACCAGGACATGTTAGACCCCAAGAGACAGATCCATGGAAACAAAAGACTTACAGAACATGAGGTCTTGCTAGATGTGTTGGTGTACAAGTCTTTCGTGACTTACGGTAAACATTGGCCAGATGAAGACTTCTGTGGGTGTTTGGGAAGTAAGTCTGCACTGAGGCCCCTGAAATTCAGGAGTTAGGAACAAATAGCAGAACATTTTAGAGTTCATTAAACATACTTAGGAGTAGTTAAATTGAGTAGTAATTGAAAACAGCAGAAAATCAGAAGACTACATCATAACTTATCTTTGATGGGTATTTCCAAAAAAAAAAAAAAAAATCCCTCCATGAATCATCAAGCTAAATATAACAATTATAAACCTCCCCCAAATTTTCTGCTTGGTTGTTTCAACAATGTTTTGTTTTAGTTTCAAACAGTTATGTCTCATTGGTGAGAAAAATGTCTAGGTTTGTGTCTGGAAGGAAGTCTATCTTTTTTGAAGCAGGAGGCTTTTATTGTGACACTACAGGGATAGTTCCCTACTTTCCCGTCTCTGTATCTCAGGGGACATGGATTTGAAAAGCCAACCTGGCAAGTCTTAGTCTAGAAATCAGGATTGTACTATTTAAATAATTGGCATTTATAAAAACATCTGTGTTCTTTGCTCCCCAATGAGCGTCTTTGTCTCCCACTGGGAGCAAGATCCTAGTCTGTTGAAAACACCCACCAAGCTTCTATTCGCTCCCCTCCCCCTTCCATGGTGCCTTTTTTTTAATGATCCATCTGCAGTCTCAAATCATGACTAAGATCTGAATGTGGTCCTCATTACCCTGCCCCGGCCTTTGCTGTTCTGGCCTCTAACATCCTAGACAGTGCACCCCAAGAACTATACAGTTCTTTATAGTCTCCAAAGGGCGTTTGCCTTCCTCTTCCTCTCTACCTTGGCAAGAGGGCCTGGGAATTTTGTGCCTCTTCCTCCATGCAAATAGCACCTCCTACACTGTAACTTTCATTTTCTGAAGAGATCTCACTTTGAGAGCTAATATTAACGGGGAAGGTGGGATACCCATGCCCTGAGGTGGTTATGAATATAGAAAGAGTCCTGGAATTCAAATATATGGATTTAAAGCAAAAAGTAAGGCAACTTGTGTGTAACTAGGATATGCCACTGAAACCTGAGGGGATTTTGTGACTCCTTATATGTCAAGCAATCCCAGTATGAAATGAAATACAGTGCAGGTTCTTTCCCCTCTCCATGGACCACAAGTGGTTTGGACTTACAATATCCCTGAGGTCTTCACTCAAGGGGAAGATATTCTACTTGGTTTTTTTTTTCCCCAAAAGAGCAACTTTTAAGCTAGGGCTGGTGGTACACGACTTTAATCGTAGAACCATCATTTTTCTTACCCAGATACTAATCTCCAGTAACTCTTGTTCTCAAGGTGAAAAGATACTAGAAAGACGACATCCACACATGCTATCAGCAGAATTTGAAAAAATAATAAGCATTCAGAGAATATATGAGGTCTTTCAGAAAAAAAAACTGTTAAAGATTCTTTTCATAAAAACAAGAGATCATCAGAGACTGGGGTGATAGGTCATACAGCGCTTGTCCAGGAAACCTGAGTGCTTCAGTTCTATCCCTAGAAATTACATTAAGAATGACGTGTGTGGACCCGAACAGATAGCTTAGCAGTTAGGAGCACTTGCTATTCTTGCAGAGGCAGAGCTCAGTGTCCACCACTCATGTTGGTTGCCTCACAGCTGCTTGTAGCTCCAGCTCCAGGGTCCGCCATCCTTTTCTGGCTTCTGTGAGTACCTGAACTTGTATATAATACCACATTCATACATATAGAAATCATGAACTATATTACTTTAAAGTGCTGGATGTGGTGATACATGCTAATAACTGGGGAAATGCAGACAAGCAGATCTCTGGGGCTTGTTAGCCAGAGAGGCCAGCCTACCCAAGATTGTTATCTGGTCCCCAGTCCACATGTATACACATGCAGCAACTCCCCCATCACAGACATTCAAACATATACGCAAAAGGCTATCAAATATTGTTCATACTCTGTCATGAAGGGTTCAACATAAAACCCGAGATTAGCTGCTATCACAGGTTGAAGACAGGATGAAGTTCCTGACCTTCAAATACAGTTGCAGGTAGAGAAATGGAAAGATTTCAGGGAGACGGGATGAATTCTGTTATCTGAGTGTGCTCAAACGTTTGCAGATATAAGTATGGAGAAGAAATCAACTATGAGAACATAGAACCTTGACGACTAATTTAAAAGCATAATGCATGTTTGTTCTTCCATAACATGTGTGATTTTAAAGGAAATGTTACCTGGTTTTAGTATTATCTTGGTAGGCAGACAAAACCAAAAAGACAAATCCCAATATGATGATCACAACTCAGTGGCTTCCCTAGTTGAGGATGTTTAAGGAGTTTGTGCAGAGGGTCTTGGGGGGCCAATTTGATCATTTTCATCAGTTCTTGCCACATGCAATCTTTCACAGACCAGACCATGGAAAGTGGCAGAACTTCATACTACAGTAGGAAAAAAAAAAAGATTATTCATTCTTCATATAAGATGCATGCACTCATTGGAAAGAAAAAAAATAGTTCTGAGTCTTTTTTTGTTTCCTCTCCCAAGAAGGAGGCATTAGTACAGGCAACCTAGACACATGCTGAACCATTTACGATGATTCCTGGATGTTTTACCTCTTTGTTCATGTAAGGATGTGTCATGGGGTGATCAGGGGGTAATTAATTTACTTTTATTTTATCTCAAGTCTCTTGTCTTTATTTCATGTCTGTGATAGTTTGTATATGCTTGGCCCAGGGAGTGTCACTATTAGGAGGTGTGGCCTTGTTGGAGTGTGTCTCTGTGGGCATGAGTTTTAATACCCTCGTCCTCGCTGTCTGAAAGCCAGTCTTCTCCTAACTGCCTTCAGAACAAGAGGTGGAACTCCCAGCATCTCCACCCCCATGTTTATCTGGGTGCTGCCATGCTCCAACATTGACAATAATGGACTGAACCTCTAAATCTGTAAGCCCCAATTAAATGTTGTCCTTTATAAGAGTTGACTTGGCCATGGTGTCTGTTCACAGCAATAAAACCCTAAGACAATGTCTTTATTTCATGTGTCTTGCCTGCATATATTATCTGTGCACCACATATGTGCCTGGTTCCTTTGTAGTCCAGAAGAGAGTGTCAAATCTCTTGGAATCAGAGATACAGATTGTTATATATTCCCAGCCATGTGGGTGCTGGAAATATAACCTGGGTCCTCTGCAAGAGTAGGACATGCTCTTAATTTCTGAACCATTTTATGGCCCTAGGAATCTAGATTTTTATATCATCATAATTCTCATACTTGCATAGAACATTATTCCTTGTAGTCCAGAGTTTGGTGTCTGAAAACTCTACAAGTTACATCTTGTAGAACGACATGTGTGTCATCTTTCAAACCTTAATATTGTAAGTTGAAAGCACTATTTCCTTAATAACCCATCACAGCCCTAGTATCATCAACACACCTGTCTTTCAAACCACCCATGCCTGTGTCTTGAAATGACCTGAGACATGGTGTCCCCAGCTTCAATTCTGAACACTTTTCCTTGGCGCAGACCAAAGCAGTCAATAGGTACTGCTTTGTTTTGCCCCTTTCTTGTAGCTTAGTTCACCTTGGCTGTCCATAAGTCTATTACATCCTGTTTGTCCACCACTAATCCATTTCAAATGATACTTTAAGAGTTAGAATCCTAAGATATTTTTCCAAGGGTATGTCTAAAAAAGAATATATTCTTTCCTTTGGAAAAAATATGAAAATCATTAGCAACATAATCTTAAGAGGCAGCACTGAATGGCTTTTTCTTGTTGGAGACATGAAGTCTCCTTTCATCCGCTGACTTCAGCTGAGTTTCCTGTTTCCATGCTGACCACCCCTTCTTTTCAGTCTTCCATGGAACCTTCATGCTTTATGCCTTGCATCCTTCTGATTCTCTCTGGTACTCTACCTTGCCCACCCTCCCTCCAGAAACCCCACCCAAGCTCTCTGCTTTAGACTTCCCTGTCTTAGGTGCACTGCTCTTCCTGCAGAAATTAGACAACACAAATTATAAATAAATGTGTGTTTGCATGATCACTCAGCTCACTTTTAGAGGTAATAAAAAGAACTTACCTTTTACTTACATTGCAGGCAATGACAATCTTCCTGTTTGGCCAATGTGCTTCCTAGTAAGGTTTGCAATTTGACTGATTTCCTGGCTCGAGCAAGTCAGCGGGTTAACCATTTTATAGGTGATTATTTAACCTTACCTGGCAGTTTCTTCCTCAACACTGGTAACTAGCTACATCGGTTTATTTCTTCTGTATGAATTCATACGCCACATACAAACACGTAGAGTTCTTGCCACTCTATGGTTCTGCAGTCACCCTCTGTCATTAACATTATACAAACATTTGGCCCTCTAAACAAGATTGGTACCCTCTGTAGTCTTTGAAGATTCAGAAAACAATTTCTCAGTACAAAAACAATTGTTTGTTTGTAAGCATCTTGTTTGGATTTCTAAAATCTACCCTGTACATGGGAGAGATGCCAATCATTTGATCAACCAGTCAGTCAGCTAGAGTTTATACAGGATGCACACCAGTGTGCAGGGAGCTGGTGGTCAGGAGGATGTGTGTGACTGACCACCTTGTAGAGCCTGGAAGTGTGAGTCATATTTTTTTGGGATCACAGGATACCCTGGAGGGCCTGCCAAGGGATATAAATAATCCTGACAGTTCAGCAGTTCTTGGGGGGAAACACAGTGTTCCTATAAAATTAAAATTGCATAGTTTGGTCAATAGGTACTGCTTTGTTTTGCCCCTTTCTTGTGGCTTAGTTCACCTTGGCTGTCCATAAGTCTATTACATCCTGTTTGTCCACCACTAATCCATTTCAAATGATACTTTAAGAGTTAGAATCCTAAGATATTTTTTCCAAGGGTATGTCTAAAAAAGAACATATTCTTTCCTCTGGAAAAAATATGAGAATCATTAGCAACATAATCTTAAGAGGCAGCACTGAATGGCTTTTTCTTGTTGGAGTCTTAGGATTCCTAGTTTTTCCTAACCTAAGTATCCTCAGTTCCTGCTTAAGCCCACAGTGCACAGTCCTCAGTGTCTCTGGAGCCTTTGCTCCACCTAGACAGCCCTCCCTGTTTATTACAATCCACCTTCGTGGATTCTCCACAACGGAGTTCCCTTCTTTACAGGGAACAAAGACAATCTCCAGTGAGGGGTTATGAATGGCTACCAGAATTACTTGGTGAACCTTGTGGCTCCATGTGACCTTGGGAAAACTCATTAATCTATTTCTATGTTCCCTTTCCTAAGTTTTGAAATGGAGAAGACCGAACGGCTTCTCTGTGAACTGTTTGGAGAAAAACAAGTCAGTGTAGACAGAAAGCTTGGACTAGCAACACGCTGGCACTAACGATGGCTAACGGTGATATTTAGAAAAATTAGAATATATCGATTGGTAAAATGAACACAGCCAACTTGTGAAAACTATATGTCGTAACTTATATTCATGTATAGCCCTTCCTCCATTCTCCTGTTATTCAGAGAGGGTTTCAGGTTGACTTGGGCTTCTTCTTCACACAGTGTTTTAAATATCTCCCATGAACCCTGCCTTCTTGGCAGCCACTATCAGCCACTCTCCCTTCCTGTTCTCTTCTCTCTCAAGTCCCACCCCTGTGCACTGTAGTTCCTGTCATCAGCCTTAGACATACTTTCTCATTAAAAAACAATGATCCGCTTAGATTAGCAGGATTTCTTCCCTCACTTCCCTGAGCGTTTCATCCAGGCAGTCTGCCCTACAGCTGTCTCCACCTCCCTCCAACTGCTCTCCCCAGCATCCCTTCCCTCATAAACTCGGTGGACTCTTGGCTGTCCAGTGTTGCTGGGATTCTCAGCAGCATTAGTGCTATGACTCCTTCTCCTTCCATCAGCCTCTTCCTTCAGCCTTCTTCTCCAGGCTACTTTCAATATCTGCCTACATTCTCCCTCTTTCTTTTTGCTTAGTTTAAATTGTTGGGTGTGTGTGTGTGTGTGTGTGTGTGTGTGTGTGTGTATAAATACACATCATAAACACACACACAGACACACACACACACACACACACACACACACACACACACCTCTGATTGTTGTTCACTGTTGTTCCTCTGATTGGTGTTCACTGGGCCCCTGACAGATTCTCTTCTTTCTCTATAGTTGTTGTTTTCAATGTCCTTTTCATTGGCGTCGCATCGATGTTATTCCAGATCTCTCTAGCAAGCTTTGCTGTTTAATGATTAACATTTAAATCTCAATCCAACTGGAACGTTTGGTTTCAGTGAGGGAAAAGGAAAAACATGGGCATAGGTGTCTGCCTATTCATGTGTGTTCGTATGTTTACATGTTGTATGCATGTTTGTAGCTGTGTACTTGCATGTTCATGTATGTTGGTATACACACACATGCAAGCATGCACACATGTATGTGGGGGCCAGAAGACAACCTTAGGTATCATTCTTCAGACCTAGTGCACCATTTTGAAATGAGGTCTCTCACAACCCTGGAACTAACCAAGTAGGTTAGGCTTTTTGGCCTGTTAACCCCATGGATCCATCCATCCTCTGTTTCTTCCACACTGGGATCATAAGCATGCAGCACCATATCTGACTTTTGTTTCCCAATGTGAGTCTTCAGGATTCATTTCATGTCCTTGCTCTTAACAAAGCAGCACTTTAAAAATTGAGCCGGCTCCTCGCTCCCAGAAAAAGTGAAATGTTTTTTTCTCTCAATGAATATGCAGTAGAAGCAGTGTCATTTCATGAAGGCCCATAGTTCATATGAAGGCTTTGTGATTTCACTGTTGCCATGAGTCCAGCTGTGTCTCTGACCTGGCCTCAGACTCTACAGTGAAGCTCATCTAGCTGTGCTTCTGCCAATAGCACATCTGAAACTGAGTCCTCACGAGAAGGAAGCAAGTCTTAACACATCTATGTTCCTCATAAATTCTGTTGCAGTTGGGACTGTCTCAAACATGTGCTTTCAATACAATTTTGACAATGCACAAACATGGAGTTCTTTCTGTTGAGGTTTACTTGAATTGTTTTCATGTAGAAAAAGAACAAGAGGAGGAAGAAGAAGAGGAGGAAGAGGAGGAGGAGGAGGAAGAAGAAGTAGTGATAGTAGCAGTTTTGTACTTCCTTTCGAGGCTTAGCTCTGAGGGCTTTTAATTTTGATAAATTTTATTTTTTTCCCCTTCCCTTCTCCCTCTTGCTCTGGCCCTGCTCCCTCCTGCTCTCTCCGGGACCTAATTTTGATAAATTTTAATGAAATCTTTTATAGTACATTTTACCTCTATGTGCTGGTATACAGAAATAAAACTCATCTTTATAGTTTACCCCAGCTCATGACAAAATCAGTCATTAAGTCTAATCCCTGTTAATATCTTAAAACTTCACACATACCTGTATATAATAATGTTTCTTATTCCATTCCTTAATTCTTGTACTTCTTTTGCTGAGTAGAAATGAGAACAATGAGAATATCTGCTTCCTCCTATGAGGCATTTGTTTAACATAATTTTGTCTAATATGATTTCCCTGCTCTGCTCCACTCCATAACCTAACTATAGGAAAACACAGTGTTAGAGATGAAAGAAAGAAAGAAAAAATCCCTGGAAGATCATTAGGTGAAAATGCAAGAGATCAGCCAGATTCCTTAATGCCACACCAAGACAATGAGACCAGCCATCTGAACACATTTTCTGACTCAAAGTTTAGAGGGATTTTTTCCCCATAACAAAACCAGTCTTCCTGAAAAGGAATACCACCAAGAATAACTGTTTTTATCTCTTAAGGTTAGACAGTGCTTGAAATTTAAGGCTTTTGTGTGAACTATTGGCTATGCCACTAACAAGGTCACCCAAGCAGGGTCACGTCCGTGGATAAAGCCCAACTCATTCCACTAAGACAGTGGCTCTCAACCTTCTTAATGCTGCCCCTCTTAATACAGTTCCTTGGGTTGTGGTAACCCCCCCACCATAAAACTATTTTTGCTGTATTTTCGTAACTGTAACTTTGCAACTGTTAAGAAATCATAATGTAAATAATATCTGTGTTTTCTGATGGCCTTAGGTGACCTCTGTGAACGGATCATTCAACCCCCAAAGGAGTCACCCCTAATATGTGGAGAACTACTGCACTAAAAGTTCCAAACTCATTACACCCGTGGGAGCTTTTGGAGCAGGCAAAGGCTTTCTTCAGCTCTAGAATCTCTTGTAATTTCGCTGACCCCTGTCCACACAATCTCTTTTCAGCTTCGAGAACAGTGATGAATGTAGCTATTTCTAAACACTTTTTATTTTGATCTAATGTCCTATGAGATCAAAGGAAATAATTTTGTTCTTTTCTCCATTCTCCCTGGAGTTAAACTATTGGCAGGACATGACCATGAAGGTTATCTGCCCTTGTTTTAGCCAACATCTGGGCTCCCTGTGTCTCCCACCTTTGCTCTGGTCCATGCTGGTAAACTTTAGCACAGACTTGCCCCTTGACGTCACTGTTTGTGCTGGATAGTCTTATGTCTAGTCTTATGTCAACTTGACAAACAAACTAGAGGTATCTGAAAGAAAGGAACCTCAGCTGAGAAACTCCCTCCTCCATAAGATGGAGCTGTAAGGCATTTTCTCAATTAGTGATCAACAGGGGGAGGGCTCAGTGCATTGTGGGTGGTTCTACCCCTGGGCTGGTGGTCCTGTGCTCTATCAAAATGCAGGCTGGGAAAGTCATGGGAAGCAAGCCAGTAAACAGCACCCTCTGTCCCCTGCTCCCTGCCTCCTGCCCCTGCCATGGCCTCTGCATCAACTTCTGCCTCTGGGTTCCTGCCCTGTTTGAGTTCCTGTCCTGACTTTTTTCAATAATGAACAGCAATATGGAAGTGTAAACCAAATAAACACTTTTCTCCCCAACTTTTTGGATCATGGTGTTTCATCACAGCAATAGAGACCCTAAGACCCCACTCCTTAAAAACCAGACCGCTGAGCCCTGTTGGGATCTCCTAAGCATAAGATGATATAAAGAATTAATATTTAAGAGGCACCTTCAAAAGACTGTAGAGGAAGCATTTGTAGTACAGATACCAAAAGACCATAATCTAGTTGAAGTGAAAAGATTAGAACCCATGAATTAGAGAACTCTAAAGTGACATCTTTGCAAATGACTTTCAATAAACATTTATGATAAAAACATAAAATTCATCTTAGCAAATAACTTATAAACATATAACAGAGAAACAGAATTCATCTAGTGAGAAACTTAAATAAACACCAACAGTTTAAGGAGAGTGACTAATTCTAATATCTATCATCCCAACTTCTACTTTGAACTTCTCCCTGCTTTCTCCTAGGCCTCAGCTCTACAGGTTAACCCCCAAACCACCACCACCCACTTCCACCGAAGTCAGTGATGGAGGGAAATGTTTGCTTTGGGTAATCTGGAATTGGCAAGCGGTGGTGAGGAATGGTGTAAATACTTCAACTACATTACAGGTTGAATGGGCTTTTGTGAAATGACTATTTATAACGATTTCTTTGGAAAGGGTGTTCTGAGTACAAAATGACCTGTTTCGGATGAAATTTCAGAGCACAGACCCTTCTTTTGGCTGAGAATACGCAAAAATAAGCACTCAGGAAGTGTGGTCTGCCAGTTCCTCTGCTGTGCTTTTTACTCGTTGAAAAGGATAACGTGTAGACAGGTTGGTCAACAAAGCATGATGGGGCTCATTTTTCTAGAGACAGTTTTTCTCATGAGCAAGATCAAAAACATTTCAAGAGAAACAAGAATCCATCAGACAGGCTTTCTGTGTGCTCACAGCAGATAGGACCGGGAAACGAACAACGGTAAAAGCTTAACCTGAATTCTAAAAGACACCTTTTAGAATTCATATAATTAATACTTCAGAGGCTGCTGAATGACAGTTGTAGAGCCAGGTTTAAGGATGAGCAATTCCCAGTGTGGTTTTGCTGGCATTATTCAGGCATAGCCATTGGACTTGTGACAACCTGGGAGGGAGGTAAACTGCAGATACTTGACTCACCCCCAGAATCTTTACAATAAGACCCAGTATTCCAGACTTCAGTAAGTTTCCCAAGTGATGTTTATGCACCTGGGAGAAGGGGGACTAGGCTTCCCCTTCCTTCTCCAAGCTTAGTAGAATCAGCAGCCATCATGGCTCCTGAAGAGAGGTATCTTGATGGGCTATGATGGGAAGTGATTTGGCCGAGCTTAGGACTGAATACCGACCAAGAACTCCATGTCCATGAAATGAGTGAATTCAGTTTGTCTTCATGCAGCTACTGTGCTGCATTAAATGATAGTTTAATTAAGCCACCACAGTGAGCTACCGGCTGAGTTGTGTCATTTCAGAATTCATGGGTTGAAGTCACAGCCTCCAGGATCTTTTCTGTGAGATCATCTGTAGAGACAAGGTCATTAAAGGAGTAATTGAGTTTAAAATGAGGTCAGTAGTGGGAGCACTCGCACAATATGACTGGGTCCCACAAAGAACAGAGAAGGGGGACACAGGCACACACAGAGGAATGGCCTTCCAGAGAGAGAAGAAGACAACCACTGACAGAGGGGAGAGGCTTGGGAGAAGCCAATGCTGATGTCTTCTGACTTCATGACCTTGAGGAAAGCTTCCTGATATTTAAGCACCCCAGGGTCTCTCTATCATACATAGTCTGTGGCACTTCATTGTGGCAGCCACAACAGGCTAACCCAGGACCCCATCTTGTTTCTCACACACAAGAGCTTCATACAGAGTTCTGCCCAGACTGATTGCTAAGCTCCTGCAGCAACAGCATCACTGGCCTTTGCAGAGGGGGTGTCTAATGAATTCTTTCCTCATGGGTCATTTCTTTAGAGATCTCTAGCCTAGTCCTGACTCTGATGAGAAAATGATTATATATCCTGCTGTCTCTCTGTGAATGGGGACTTGACAGGCCAAGAACAGCAATGGTCTATCAGCCTAACACCCTAGAGTCCAGGCTTTACCTGTTACCATTAACTGTATCTATGTCTGTTACCATGCCCTTTTAAGTTTGCTGCTTTACATGTAACATGAACATAATTAACAAGTTCCGCATTGACAATTCTCTTACCCCTGTTGACCAAATCAAATAAGATAGCATGTGTAAGAACTCTAAGTCTGTTATGAATGGAACGTGGATATGTGGTTATATCCATTATTTTTCTGTGGCTGTGACAAAACACTATGAGACTGGATACTTATAAGAGGGAACATGCATTTTGGTTTACGGTTCTGAAGGGAGAAGAGTCCATCATGAGAGGGTGGAGGCATGACAGCAAGAAGTAGGCATCGTGGCAGGCCAAGATCACATCTTTTTTTTTTTTTTAGGCACTTTATTATTGATTTTCTTTTTCTTTTTCTTTTTTTTTTTTTGAGTTCTTTTTTTTTTGGATATTTTATTTACATTTCAGATGTCATCCCCTTTCCCTATTTCCCCTCCCTAGAAAACCCCTATCCCATGCCCCCGTTTCCTTTTTGCTTTTATATAATTTTTTAAAATGTTAATCAAAGGCTTTATAAGTTTCGTAATGCTCAGTCAGAAGTGTAACCCAATACCCAACCTAGATATACCAAGATCACATCTTTAACTACAGGCATGAAGCAAAGAGAATGAATTGTGAGACAAAGCTACAAATTCAAGGCAATACCAAACAGCATTACCAACCGGGGGCCAAGTGTTCAAACTCATGAACCTATGAAAGACATTTTCAATTAAACCACTACAGTGGGTTTATTGTTGTTTGATGATGATGATGATGATGATGATGATGATGATGATGATGATGATGATGAATTACTGCCATTGTTAGCAAACTTTCTCTAGAGACACATCCTGGGCAGAACAGCAGCTGGAAGCTATTGCAAAGTCTCTACACTGTCACTTCAAGGGCCCCAGACTCAACCTGGCAGCCATACGTCTGGAACTTTGTCAGAGGGTCGTGTAACTATGTATTTTTGTGATCTATTAGTCATTACATTGTTTTTACTCAACTTCAGATTGTAGAACAATCTGGGGTGGAAGTGGGTTCCAGAGGGTGGGAAGGAAGTTAGCTCTGGGGTGAAGATGCCAAGTTAGGATATTTTCAGCCTGCAGTACCATCAGGACAGTGAGAGCCATCTTGTAGGCAGCTGAGCACAGAGAATGCTATCTAACTTATGCTGAATTTAGTTGAACTGAGCGAGAGACGTAAAGGATTAACACTGGGTAATGATAAGTTGGAGCTGCCAAGCAGATGAAAGGTCTTGGGAGAAGATAGGGAGAAGGATGAAGGCAGGTAGTAGATACTTGTAGGTTTATGGAACAAGCAACAGACACGGAAGAGAAGAGAACTACAGGGTGATGCAGGGTCAGGCAAAGGAGAGGGCCAAGAACACAGATGTGATTTTAAAATGTTAAAGACATATTTTTAAAAAAGACATAGCTTTCAGTAAAAATGTGCATGACCAAAGGAAATCTGAGAAGAATGATTTAACAACAAACCCAGAAAAGTGACAGAGACGACAGAGACAGGCAGAATGAGACAGAGAGATTATGAGTCTATGGTCAGACTAAGTTATCACGTGTAACAGGCTCCATCTCTCTTGTTTCCTTAATTTGATCCACCATATTATCTCTTACTTTCTGTTTTAAAAATGCTTGTATCTTAGGTCAGTATGGAGACAATTAGATTGAAAATAAATTTATTTCTGAGTTTAGGACATCAAAAAAACAACAACAAAATCACATCAAGGGGTCCACTCAGCCAGGAAGCACAGCAAAATGGGTGCTAAATGACACCAGACAAAGCAAGAGGATGCTCTTGAAAACACATTGGTGGGATTTCTACTCAAAGACTTCTATTTAATTCAAACCACATAACAACTGATGGTGATATCATTAAAATAAAAATCCCACATGGCCTATATCTCTCCCTCCCATATAACAGCACTGACATCATTTTCGCATATTATATTAATGGCATTTTCTGTATTCTGCTGAAAGGTCAGAATTCTGTCAGTAATGAGATTCAGCCCCCAGTCAAGCTGTTCCAAGACACCACCGCCCATTTCCAAAACAATCTCGAGGCTGGATTCCCAGCAGTTTAAATCCACAAAGCAGATGGCTCCTTGGGTGTGAACCCTGAGTTGAAGCAAAGGGAGTCCACTCCAGATTACTTTTGTCCTTGGCACTGTTGCATGGCCACATAGGTGGACACATGGAAATATATGATTCTGAGGAATCTGAGCTTCTTTAGAAAACATGGCAGTAAATCACAAGGGACCAAATGGCACAGTGTCAGGGCTGAGTTCAGAATCCCCAAGTGCCAACAGGATTGTCAATTAATCCTGAAAAACAGACTAGGAAGAATCATTTGTTTAAAGATTAATAGCATGAAGGTGTGTCCAATCCAAATCCTGTGGGCGTCATGTGGCCCTGGGTAGCTATGAATACAGGACAACAGAAAGTCAGAAACGTGCTTAAAACATCATGATGTGTGTGTGTGTGTGTGTGTGTGTGTGTGTGTGTGTGTGTGTGTG